>JAHHZJ010003833.1:0-50379 GCA_021437245.1 Aegilops speltoides | reverse complement strand
CAGGACTTCTATGAGACCGCCCGGGATGGACAAGAAGCCATAGTCGCAACCGACACGGACGGAAGTACATTGACAAATAGAGCAGAGACTTCTTTCCACATGTGCATGAAAGCTTCACCGCATGTGGTGTCAAGACTTTGTAGGTCGAAGTTGACAAATTGGAACGATGAGATGATTATGCAATTCTATGCCACGCCTCATTTCTATCCCGATGGAAAGATTACATGGATGATCAAGGCCAAAGATTTTCTTCATCTCTGAAGAATGGGCGAACTTCAATGCTCCAAAGACAAAGAGAGGATGATATTGATGTATATGGGATTCCAAAGAAGAATCATGAATCCATGAAGAACATGTACAAAGAGGTTCCAATAAGGATTTGGGAATCGAAGCTCGGCTCAGTGTATATCTCCTGCAGGCTTACCTACCACCAATACTATTCGAGGCATACCTTGATGCCCAAGTTCGAGATCATCGATGATCGAGGATACTCTATCAACATGCTGCATATACTTGATGAGAAAGCACCTTTCAAGGTGATGGACTTGATGGTTGAGACCATTAAGAGGACCGCACTGACCGTAAGAGGTCGGTGGATTTGCCCGCATATTCAGATGCTTATCAATGCCAAGTTTGGCACGGGCACATTCTTGTTGGATAGAGAACACTTACCACCGCAGCCCGAGCATGAGGATAATGTTGTTGGATGAATGAGGAGGATCCAACATCGCTGAAGGTCAAGCAAAGATTGAAGCTGCCAAGAAAGCCAAAGTATAAGGAAGCGAAGAAGCAGCATAAACCAAAGAGTGCTGAGAGCAGCCTTGAAGCTACCCAAAGGATTGAACAACGTGCCAAGATTGCACGCCTCAGAGAGCCTAGAGAGGATTGTTGAAGACAAGATCCACGCCTTGATGGAAGTCGATCAAGTGCAAGTGAGTGTCAAAAGCTTGAGGCGATATTGAGGAAGCAAAGAGGGAGAAGGAAGAGCTATGGTGAGATGCGGATGACTTAGTCCAGATGCTTATCACCAGACGCCCTTGCCTTACAGACTCGATCACTGCTATTCCCTGATGACACCAGACTACAGCTTCAAAGACCTCCTGCCCATGCTTGCTCCAACCCCAGCTCCAAAGGACTACTCCTCCAAAGAAGACATCACCAAGTCTTCCCGATGTCACATATCAACTCCAACATCAACCTGCAGAGCCGCCAAGAGAGTCTCCAAAGGACGCTTAGCTCTATGTTGTTTCAACTTTTGGTAACTTGTTGCCAAAGGGGAGAAATTGTATAGATCATAGGACTTGGAGAGAGAGAGTGTTTGTTTTGGCGCTTTTGCTCTTTCGCTCATTTTGGTTTCTTTGAGATACTTTTGGTTTTCAGACATTTAGTGTGTTTGATACTATGTTTGATCCTACTTTAATGAGTGCTTGGTCGCATTATGCTTTAATGTGTGCTTGATGCTTATCATATGCTATTCCTATCTTGTATGACCATTTACTCATGTCTTGGTGATTGGGTGCATGTTGTTCATTCTTATCATTTTGTGCCCACCAAGATGTATGTGACATGGAAGAGTGACCATGATCCTAATCGATTGTGCATTTGCATTCAAACGCAAATCTTAAATAATGCACAAATTTAGGGGAGTTTTGCTTATCACATACTTCTCAAAGCTTTATATTATTCATTGATTATATCCTTTGTCGGTTTGATCTATATGTTGTCATCAATTACCAAAAGGGGAGATTGAAAGTGCAACTAACCCGGTGGTTTTGGTAATTAATAACATATATATCATTGAACTAATAGTTACTTGAGAATCATTTCAAAGTTCAGTGATATGGGTATGGCAAGGATCAAGAAGTGGACCTCAAATGCTAAGGCAGCATTGGCAAAAGCTCAAGACTCCATTTTTGGTTTAGTGATCCAAGATCACATTGAGTCCATAGGAAAGCCAATACTATTAAAAGGATGAGGTTATGATAATGATCCGTTGCTCAAAGTGCTTAGTGACACATCTCCTAAACTATCAGCAACTTTCACGGCCATATTCACTCATAAGTAATCTTGGTCCCACCAATATTCCAAACTCACCACACCGAGATGAACCACCTCACCATAAAGCCAAACCCTAGAAATCTTGATTTTCCGATTCAACTCGGTCTCACCAAACTTGAGCTGCCAAGCTTCAGAATCTTCTATCAAATCGTGTCACCGAGATGATGAAGTCGGTCCCACCGAGATTGGCAAGCTCCTGCCTTTACACTAATCGACAACCCGAGATTGTATTTTCGGTCCCACTGAAAATCCCAACGCTCACATGATTTGAACTTTGGTCTCACCGAAGTTGTCAACTTCGTCCCACCGAGATTCAAATTGTGTAACTTGGATTTTGTGTGGAGGCTATAAATACCCTCCACCCCTCTTCACCGTGGAGAGAGCCATCAAAGAACTACCACCCTACCTTACATTTCCGAGAAGAGAACTACTCACCCTTGTGTTGAGACTGTTGCTCCACTCCCACCATATGAAGCTTGATCTCTAGCCTTCCCAAGTTGCTTTCCACTCAATCCTTTCTTCCACCACAGCCAAAATCAGGAGGAGAGTTGAGTGTTGGGGAGATTCATTTGAAGCACAAGAGCAAGGAGTTCATCATCATCAACACCATCTATTACCTTTGGAGGGTGGTGCCTCCTAGATTGGTTAGGTGTCGCTGGGAGCCTCCCAGATGTGGAGTTGAACCAAGAAGTTTGTAAGGGCATGGAGATCGCTTACTGTGAAGATCTACCACGAGTAAGGCTAGCCTCCGTGGGCGAGGCCATGATGGCAGTGCAAGGTTGCTTCTTCGTGGACCCTTCGGGGTGGAGCCTCCGTGGACTCTCGCAGCAACCTCCGTGGGTTGAAGTCTCCATCAACGGGAAGTACGATAGCACCACCCATCGGAACCACGAGAAAAATCACCGCCTCCAAAATTGCCTTGCTTTTCTCCACCTCTTTACTACATGTGCAATTTATTTCCGCTGAATATACTCTAGAATTGCATTGTAGGGTGATGCTTGACTTGATCATAATCGTTCGGCGTCCGCCTCGCCGCTTAGCGCCGACGACGCGTTTCACTCGCGCTACGCTAAGACAGGTGGCACGAGAATACGCAGTTGTCTCGGCGTCGGCTGCCGCTACCGCGACGACGTCCGCTTTGACTCGCCAAGTACGCTAAGACAGGTGGCAATGGTGTCACGAAAACTTGTCGTCCGCCGCCGCTACCACGCACGACGCCCGCCGACTCGCTACGCTAAGACAGGTGGCATCAGCCATCGCAGCTCGTTTGCATCCGCTGCCGCCACCGCGACGACGCCCCTACCGATTTCAAGGCGGCGCTTAAGACATGGTGGCAATGGTGTCACGCGCTCTGTTTAGCGTCCGGCTGCCGCTATCCGCGACGACGCTTCCTCGACTCGCTACGCTTAAGACAGGAGGCATCGGTGTCACGGCTCGCCTCGGCGTCTGTCGCCGCCATCACGACATCGTCCGCTTCTACCGCTTTACGCTAAGACAGGAGGCAATGGTGAAACATGCTTGTTGCTGGCGGTCCGGCTGCCGCTATCGCGACGACGACGCCGACTTGGCGCTACGCTTAAGACAGGTGGCAATGGTGTCACGCGTTGTCTCATTCATCGCCGCCACGCGAGGATGTCCGCCGACTCGCAAGTACGCTTAAGACAGGTGGCACTCGTGTCACGGCTCGCCTCAAGATCCGCTGCCACCGCGACGCCGCCCCGCCACTCGCAAGTACGCTAAGATAGGGTGGCATGAGTGTACGTTGCTCGCCGTCTGGCTGCCGCTACCGCGACGACGCCCGCCGACTCGCTACGCTTAAGACAGGTGGCACCGTGTCACGCAGTTCGCCTCAAGCGTCTGTCGCTACCGCAATGACGCCCGCCGACTCGCAAGTACGCTTAAGACAGGGTGGCAATGGTGTCACGTGTCGCCTCGGCGTCCGGTATCGCCATCACGAACGACGCCCCGCCGACCAAGCATTAAGATAGGGTGGCATGGTGTCACATGTTGTTCGGCGTCCGTCGCCGCTACCAAGCGACGACGTCCCGCCGACTCGCTAAGTACGCTAAGACAGGAGGCAATGGTGTCACGTTCGCCAGCGGCTCGCTGCCGCTACGGACGCCGTCTCGCCTTCACTTATGCTACGCTAAGACAGGAGGCATGAATATAGTTGTTCGTCGGCGTTCGCTGCCGCCATCGCTGACGACGCCCGGCCGACTGCTACGCTTAAGACAGGGTGGCAATGGTTTCATGCAGAAACGGCAGGTCTGGCTGCCGCTACCGCTGACGACGTCCCGCTCGACTCGCTACGCTAAGACAGGAGGCAAATAACATGCTCACTCGGCGTCTCTGGCCCTGCCATCGCTACCGCGACGACGCCCGCCGACCGCTGCTACGCTTAAGACAGGGTCGCAATGGAACACGCGGCTCGCCTCGCTTCCGCCGCGACGACGCCCGCCGACCGCATTACGCTAAGACAGGTGGCATCGGTAAACAGTTGCCTCGGCGTCTGTCGCCGCTATCGCGACGATGTCCGGCCGACCGGGCGCACACTAAGACAGGTGGTGGCAATGGTGTCACGCGTTTCGCTCTCGGCGTCTGGCTGCCGCCATCGCGACGCCGTCTCGCCGACTCGCTAAGTACGCTAAGACAGGAGGCACTGATAACATAGGTTCGCTCGGCGTCCGCTGCCGCTATCGCGACGATGTCCGCCCGACCAAGCACGCTAAGACAGGAGGCACTGGTGTCACGCGTCGCCTCGGCCCCGCCCTCGCTACCACGCACGACGCCCGCCTCGACTCTCGCTACGCTTAAGATAGGGTGGCACCGGTGTCGTTTCGCCCCGGCGTCTGCCGACGCTATCAGCGATAACGCCCGCCCACTGCTAAGCACGCTAAGACAGGAGGCAATGATGGCATGCGTTTCGTTCGGCGTCCGTTGTCGCTATCAGCGACGCTATCCGCCGACTCAAGTACGCTAAGACAGGAGGCAATGGTGACGCCCGGCTTTGACTCGCAAGTACGCTAAGACAGGTGGCAATGGTGTCACAGAAAGAATTCAGGCCGTCGTCGCCGCCATCGCGACGACGCCCGCCGACGACTCACGCTACGCTAAGACAGGGTGGCAATGGTAAACATGCGGCTTGTTCAGTGTCCGCTGCCGCTACCGCCGACGACGTCCCGCCACACTCGCCGAACACTAAGACAGGTGGCATTGGTGTCACGTGCTCGTTCGGCCCGTCTGGCCGCTAGCGCGACGACGCTGTTCTCGACTCGCTACGCTTAAGACAGGTGGCAATGGTGTCACGTGTTGTTCGGCGTCCGCTCGCCGCTACCGCGACGACGTCCGCTTTGACTCGCTACGCTAAGACAGGTGGCAATGGTGTCACACAGTTGTTCGGATCTTCCGTCGTCGCTATCACACGACGACGTCACCGACCGCTGCTACGCTAAGACAGGTGGCACTGGTTTCACGGAATCATTTTATATCCGCCGCTACCGCGACGACGTCCGCCGACTTCGCGGCAAGCGGCGCTTAAGACATGGTGGCAATGGTGTACGCGTGTCGTTTTATCCGTCTGCCGCTACCGCGACGACGCCTTCCCGACTCGCTACGCTAAGACAGGAGGCATCAACACGGCAGTTCGCTTCGGCGTCTGCCGGTCGCCATCACGACATCGTCCGCTTCTACTCGCTTTACGCTAAGACAGGAGGCAATGGAAACAGGTGGTTCGCCTCGGGTCTGTCGCCGCTATCACGACGACGACGACGCCGACTTGCCTTTACGCTAAGACAGGTGGCAATGGTGTCACGGCTTGTCTCAGCGCCCATCGTCGCCACGGCGCAGGATGTCCGCCGACCGCTGCTACGCTTAAGACAGGTGGCACCGGTGTCACGTGCTCGCCTTCAAGATCCGCGCGCCGCCACCGCGACGTCCGTCTCGCCGACTCGCGCTACGCTTAAGATAGGGTGGCATGACAGTCACGTTTGCTCGGCGTCCGTCCGCCGCTTCCGCGACGACGTCCTACCGACCAAGCTACGCTTAAGACAGGTGGCACCGTGTCACGGGTTCGCCTCGGCGTCTGCCGCTACCGCGAACGACGCCCGCCGACTCAAGCACGCTAAGACAGGTGGCAATGGTGCAGCTGTCTGTTCTGCGCCCGCTGTCGCTATCACGACGACGCTCGCCGACTCACGCTACGCTAAGATAGGGTGGCAATGGTGAACACGTGTTGCTCGGCGTCCGGCTGCCGCTATCCGCGACGACGTCCGCCGACCGCGCTACGCTAAGACAGGAGGCAATGGTGTCACGTGCTGCCTCGGCGTCCGCCGCCGCTATCGACGTTGTCCGCCGCGACGTACGCTAAGACAGGAGGCAATGGAAATGTGCTCAGCGTGGCGTCTGCTGCCGCTCGCTGATGACGCCCGCCGACTCAAGCATACGCTTAAGACGTGGTGGCATCAGGTCATGCGCTCGCTCAAGATCCGCTGTCGCCATCGCGACGACGTCCGCCGACTCGCTACGCTAAGACATGCTGCATATGAACATGCGGCTCGTTCGCATCCGTCGCCGCCATCACGACGACGCCTGCCTCGACTCGCTACGCTAAGACAGGAGGCATCAGTGTCACGGCAGCGCGTCGCCGTCCGTCATTGCCGCCATCACGACGACGCCCGCCGACCTCAAGTATTCTAAGATAGGGTGACATCGAATCACGCGGCTCGCCTTGGCATCCATCGCCGCTACCGCGACATCGTCTCGCCGACTCGCGCACGCTAAGACAGGAGGCAATGAAACATACGGTTCGTTCTTTGTCCGCTGCCGCTATCAGCGATGACGACGCCGACTTATGCTACGCTAAGACAGGTGGCAATGGTGTCACGCGGCTTGTCTCAGCGTCCGCCGCCACGGGCGAGGATGTCCGCCGACTCGCGCACGCTAAGACAGGTGGCACCGGTGTCACGTGCTCGTTCAAGATCCGCTATCGCTATCCGCGACGACGCCCGCCGACTCGCAAGTACGCTTAAGACAGGTGGCATCAGGTACGCGGTGCGTTCGACGTCCGCCGCTACCGCGACGACGTCCCGCCGACCGTGACACGCTAAGACAGGTGGCAATGAACATGCGTTCGCCTGTGTTCGCTGCCGCCACCGCGACGACGCCCGCTCGACTCGCTAAGCTACGCTAAGATAGGGTGGCATGGAACATAGCTGTTTGCGGCGTCTGCTGCCGCTATCAGCGACGACGCCCGCCGACTCGCTAAGCTACGCTAAGACAGGAGGCAATGGTGTCACGGGTCGCTCTTCGTCCCGCTGCCGCTACTGCGGACGTCGCCTCCCTCGACTCGCTACGCTAAGACAGAAGGCACGATGAATATAGGTTTGCCCGGCGTCTGGCTGCCGCTACCGCGACGACATCCGCCGACTCGCAAGTACGCTAAGACAGGAGGCAATGGTGTCACGCGGCTTCGCCTCGGCGTCTGCCGCCGCTACCGGACGTTGTCCGCCGACCAAGCACGCTAAGACAGGAGGCAATGTGTCATGTGCTGCGTTGTTCGCTGCCGCTCCGCTGATGACGCCCGCCGACTCGCTACGCTAAGACAGGTGGCATCGTGTCAGGCGTGTCGCCTCGGCATCCGCTGTCGCTACCGCGACGACGCCCGCCGACTCGCTAAGTACGCTAAGACATGCTGGCATGAACACAGCTGTTCGGCATCCGCTGCCGCTACCATGACGACGCTCGCCCGACGCGTACGCTAAGACAGGAGGCATCAGAACACGTTGCGGTTAGCTGTCCGGCTGCCGCTACCGCGACGACGTCCCGCCGCGACTCGCGTATTCTAAGATAGGGTGACATCGTGTCACGCGCTCGCCTTGCATCCATCGCCGCTACCGCGACATCGCCCGCCACGACGCGCTACGCTAAGACAGGAGGCAATGGTAAACATAGCGGCCGCCTCGTGTCCGCTGCCGCTACCGCTGATGACGACGCCGACTTCTGCGCTACGCTAAGACAGGTGGCAATGGTGTCACGTGCTCGCCTCGGCGCCCGCTGCCGCTACCGACGTTGTCCGCCACGACCAAGCACGCTTAAGACAGGAGGCAATGGTTATGTGTTGTTGGCGTCTGGCTATCGCTCCGCGATGACGCCCGCCGACTCGCTAAGTACGCTTAAGACAGGTGGCACCGTGTCACGCAGCTCGTTGCTCGACGTCCGCCGCCACCATGACGACGCCCGCCGACCGCATTACGCTAAGACAGGTGGCAATGGAATCACGCGCTCGTTCGTGTTCGCTGCCGCCATCATGACGACGCCCGGCCGACTCGCTACGCTAAGATAGGATGGCAATGGTGTCACGTGCTCGTTTCGGCCGTCTGCCGCCGCATCGCGACGACGCCCGCCGACTCGCTACGCTAAGACAGGAGGCAATGGTGTCACGCGGTCGTTCTTCGCGTCCGCTGCCGCTACTGCGGACGCCAGTTCCTCTCGACTAAGTACGCTTAAGACAGAAGGCATGAGAATATAGGTTGCTCGGCAGGCTCGTTGCCGCTATCATGACGACATCCGCCGACTCAAGTATGCTAAGACAGGGTGGCATGAAAACACAGAAGAACCAAGGCCCGTCTGCCGCTATCATGACGACGCCCGCCTCGACTTCAAGTACGCTAAGACAGGAGGCAATGTGAAAGTGGAACTAATCCCCGGTGGTTTTGGTAATTAATAACAACATATATATCATTGAACTAATAGTTACTTGAGAATCATTTCGAAAGTTCAGTGATATGGGTATGGCAAGGATCAAGAAGTGGACCCTCAAATGCTAAGGCAAGCATTGGCAAAAGCTCAAGACTCCATTTTTGGTTTAGTGATCCAAGATCACATTGAGTCCATAGGAAAGCCAATACTATTAAAAGGATGAGGTTATGATAATGATCTGGTTGTTCAAAGTGCTTAGTGACACATCTCCTAAACTATCAAGAACTTTCACCGCCATATTCACTCATAAGTAATCTCGTCCCACCGATATTCCAAACTCACCACACCGAGATGAACCACCTCAGCCATAAAGCCAAACCCTAGAAATCTCGGATTTTCCGATTCTCAACTCGTCTCACCAAACTTGAGCTGCCAAGCTTCAGAACCTTCTGGTTATCAAATCGGTGTCACCGAGATGATGATGTCGGTCCCACCGAGATTGGCAAGCCCCTGCCTTTACACGAATCGACAAACCGAGATTGTATTTTCGTCCCATCAAAATCCCAACGCTCACATGATTTGAACTTTCGTCTCACCGAGTTGTCAACTTCGGTCCCACCGAGATTGGTCAAATGTGTAACGGTTGGATTTTTGTGGAGGATATAAATACCTCCACCCCCCCTCTTCACTGTGGAGAGAGCCATCGTAAAGAACTACCACTCCTACCTTACATTTCGAGAAGAGAACTACCACCCTTGTGTTGAGACTGTTGCTCCACTCCCACCATATGAAGCTTGATCTCTAGCCTTCCTAGTTGCTTTCCACTCAATCCTTTCTTCCACCACAGCCAAAATCAGTGAGGAGAGTTGAGTGTTGGGAGATTATCATTTGAAGCACAAGAGCAAGGAGTTCATCATCATCAACACCATCTATTACCTTTTGGAGGGTGGTGCCCTAGATTGGCTAGGTGTCGCTGGGAGCCTCCGCCGAGATGTGGAGTTGAACCAAGAAGTTTGTAAGGGCAAGGAGATCGCCTACTGTGAAGATCTACCCCGAGTAAGGCTAGCCTCCGTGGGCGAGGCCATGATGGCATAGGCGAGGTTGCTTCTTCGTGGACCCTTCGTGGGTGGAGCCTCCGTGGACTCTCGCAGCAGCTACTCCTCTCGTGGGTTGAAGTCTCCATCAACGTGAAGCACGATAGCACCACCCATCGGAACCACTTAAAAAATCACTGCTTCCAAAATTGGCGCTTGCTCTTTTCTCCACCTCTCTACTACATGTGCAATTTACTTTCCGCTGAATATACTCTAGAATTGCATGTAGGGTGATGCTTGACTTGATCATAATCGTGAATCTGCCAAAACTTGTCTTTGTCAAAAGGCATAATTTTTATATTATCAAGTAGTCTAATCACCCCCTCTAGACATACTTTCGATCCTACATAATAATGGTAAACACGCAGTTCGTTTCGGCGTCTGCTGTCCATCATGCCGACGACGACGCCTTTACTTGGCGCTACGCTAAGACAGGTGGAATTGGTAACGCAGTTGTCTCAGCCGCCCATCGCCACTATGGCGATGTCCACCGACTCGCTACGCTAAGACAGGGTGGCATCAGAACACACGGCTCGTTCAGATCCGCTGCCGCCACCGCGACGACGTCCCGACGATCAAGTACGCTAAGACAGGTGGCATCAGTAAACACGGTTGCTTCGTGATCCGCTGCCGCTATCACGACGACGACGCCGACCTCAAGTACGCTAAGACAGGTGGCAGTCATACGTTGTTTGGCGGTCTGGCTGCCGCTATCGCGACGACGCCCGCCGACTCGCCAAGCGTACGCTTAAGACAGGAGGCATGAGAATACGGTTGTTCGGCTGCCGCTGCCGCTACCGCGACGACGCTCCGCCGACTCGCCACGCTTAAGACAGGGTGGCAATGGCATTGCAGTTGCCTGGCGTCTGCCGTCGCGCGACGATGTCCGCCGAGGACGCTCGCTACCGACTCGCAAGTACGCTTAAGACAGGTGGCACCGTGTCACGGTTTCGCCTTCGCCGCCATCGCTACCGCGACGACGCCCGCCGACTCGCGTACGCTTAAGACCGGGTGGAATGGTTACGGTGGCTGCTCTCGGCGTTCGCCGCCGCTACCGCTGATGACGCCCGCCACTCGCGTACGCTAAGATTGGGTGGCATGAAATATGCGCGTTCGCCCGGCTGCTCTGCCGCTATCGCGACGACGCTCGGGCCGACTCGCTACGCTAAGACAGTGAGGCAATGGTGTCACGTGGTTCGCCTCGCCGTCTGCCGCCGCTACCGATGTCGCCCCGCCGCACTCAAGCACGCAAAGACAAGGAGGCAATGAAATATAAAGCCCTTCTGGCGCCTGTCGCCGCTATCACGACGACGCCGCCGACTCGCCGAAGCTACGCTTAAGACATGGTGGCATGAAACACGCGGCAAGGCCCGTCTGCCGCCATACAGCGACGACGCCGCCTCAACTCGCTACGCTGCCAAGACAGGTGGCACTCAGAACATTGCAGCCTGCGGCGTCTGGCTGCCGCTATCGCGAACGACGCCCGCCGACCACGCAAGCACGCTAAGACAGGAGGCAATGGAATACGGCTCTCGTTCCGCCATCGCTACCGCGACGACGTCCGCCGACTGCAAGCACGCTTAAGACAGGTGGCAATGGTGTCACGTGCTCTTCGCTTCCGGCCGCGACGACGCCCGCCGACTCGCTACGCTTAAGACAGGAGGCATGGTAGAACACGGCTGTTCGGCGTCCGCTGCCGCTACCGCGACGACGTCCCGCCCGACTGCTACGCTTAAGACAGGTGGCACTGGTGTCACATGCTCGTCTTCGGCGTCCGCCGCCGCTACGGGCGAGGATGTCCGCCGACTAAGTACGCTAAGACAGGTGGCAATGGTGTCACGGTGAGTTCAAGCGTCTGCCGCCGCTACCGCTGATGACGCCCGCCGACTCAAGTACGCTAAGACAGTGGTGACGAATGACGCACGCTCATCGGTGTCCCGCTGTCGCTACCGCGACGCCCTCCGCCGACTCATACGCTACTTAAGACAGGAGGCAATGAAACAGAGTTGCCTGGGCGGCCTGGCTGCCGCTACCGCTGACGACGTCCCGCCGACTCAAGCTATGCTAAGACAGTGTGGCACTGGTGTCACATGTTGCTTTCAAGTTACCGCCGCCGCTACTGCGATGACGCCCGCCGACCACGCCACGCTTAAGACAGGAGGCACGGTGTCATGTGCTCGTTCGCGCCCGCTATCGCTACACGCGGACGATGTCCGCCGACCACGCTACGCTAAGACAGGAGGCATCTGAAACACGCATTGCCTGCGCTGTCCGCCGCCGCTACCGCGACGACGCCCGCCGACTCTCGCTACGCTAAGATAGGGTGGCATCTGGTGTCACGCATTCGCCCCGGCGTCCATCGCCGCCATCGCGACAACGCCCGCCCACTCTGCTACGCTTAAGACAGGAGGCAATGAAACACGCGGTTGTCTCGGTGTCCGCTGCCGCCATCACGCGACGCTATCCGCCGACCAAGTACGCTAAGACAGTGAGGCAATGGTGACGTCCGCCGACTCGCGCTACGCTAAGACAGGTGGCAATGGTGTCACGCGGCTCGCCTCGGCATCCGCCATCGCCACTGCGGACGACGTCCGCCGACCCGCGACACGCTAAGACAGGTGGCAATGAAACACGTGCTTGTCTGTGTCCTCGCCGCTACCGCGACGACGCCCGCCGACTCGCAGAACACTAAGACAGGGTGGCATTGGTAACACATGGTTGTCTCGGCCCGCGTCGCCGCTACCGCTGACGACGCCGCTTCGACTCGCTGCTACGCTAAGACAGGGTGGCAATGTGTAACATTGCTGCCTCGGCGTCCGCCGCCACGCGACGACGCCCGCCGACTCGCTACTACGCTTAAGACAGGTGGCATCGGTGTCACGCGCTCGCTCTCGGCGTCCGCCGCCATCACGACGACGCCCGCCACGACCAAGCACGCTAAGACTAGGTGGCAACGAACAGTTCGTCTGGCTGGTCGCTGCCGCCATCGCGACGACGCCCTACCCGACTGCCAAGTACGCTAAGATTGGGTGGCAATGAAACACAGAAAGAACTGGCAGACGCCGCCGCTATCACGACGACGTCCCGCCGACCAAGCACGCTAAGAGACAGGAGGCAATGGTGTCACGTGGCTCGCCTCGGCCCGCCGCCGCTACCGATGTCGTCCGCCGACTCGCCGTACGCTTAAGACAAGGAGGCAATGGTGTCATGTGCTCGCTTCGTCGTCTGCTGCCGCTACCGCGACGACGCCCGCCGACTCGCTAAGTTACGCTAAGACATGGTGGCAATGGTGTCACGTGTTTGTTCAGCGTCTGCCGCCGCCATACAGCGACGACGCCGCCTCAACTCGTGGTTACGCTAAGATGTGGTGGCATCTGGTGTCACGCTCGCTTCGGCGTCTGTCTGCCGCCATCCGCAACGACGCCCCGCCGCACCAAGCATACGCTAAGACAGGAGGCATGAAATACGGTTTGCTCGTTGTCCGCTATCGCTATCGCGACGACGCCCGCCGACTCAAGCACGCTTAAGACAGGGTGGCAATGGTGTCGCCGCGGCTCGCTTCGCTTCCCCACGACGCCCGTCCGACTCGGGTTACGCTAAGACAGGTGGCATCAGTAGACAGCTCGCCTCGGTGATCCGCTGCCGCTATCCGCGACGACGCCCGCCGACTCAAGCTACGCTAAGACATGGTGGCAATGGTGTCACGTGCTCGCCTCGGCGTCTGCTGCCGCCACGGCGAGGATGTCCGCCGACTCGCACGCTTAAGACAGGTGGCAATGGTGTCACGCAAGAGTCTCGGCGTCTCGCCGCCGCTATCGCGAGGACGCCCGCCGACTCGCTGCTACGCTAAGACAGGTGACAATGGTGTCAGGCTCATCTCGGCGTCTGCTGTCGCTACCGCGACGCCCTCCGCCGACTCGCTACGCTTAAGACAGGAGGCAATGGAACATGCGTTGCTCGGTGTCCGCTGCCGCTATCATGACGACGTCCGCCGACCAAGCTACGCTTAAGACAGGTGGCAATGAACATGGTAAAGATCTGGCGGCCGCTGCCGCTATCGCGACGACGCGTCCGGGCCGACTCACAAGCACGCTAAGATAGGGTGGCAATGAAAACAGCTGCAGCATCTGGTGCGGCCCGCTGCCGCCAGCCGATGACGCCCGCCCGACTCGCTACGCTAAGACAGGTGGCACTGGTTTCAGCAGTAGCTCGGCGTCTGCGCTATCATCGCGCACGTCGCCGACGACTAAGTACGCTAAGATAGGGTGGCATGACAGTGCCGTCGTTCGGCGCGGCGCTGCCGCCATCACGCGACGACGCCCCGCCTCGCTCACTGCACGCTAAGACAGGAGGCAAGTGAACATGCGTTCGCCTCGGCATCCGCGACCAAGCATTTAAGACAGGTGGCAATGAAACATGCCTCGTTTGATCCGCTGCCGCCACCGCGACGACGCCCGCCGACTCGCTACGCTAAGATAGGGTGGCAATGAACACGGTGTTGTTCGGCGTCCGTTGCCGCATACCGCGACGACGCCCCGCCGACTCGCTACGCTTAAGACAGGAGGCAATGGTGTCACGTAGCTTGTCAAGCGCCCGCCGCCGCTACCATGACGCCGTCCGCCCACTCGCGTACGCTAAGACAGGAGGCAATGGTAAACATGGTGTTGTTCAGGTCTGCTGCCGCTACCGCGACGACGCCCGCCGACTCGTGGTTACGCTAAGACAGGGTGGCAATGGTAAACAGCTGCAGCTGTGTTCGAGGTCCGCTGCCGCTACCGCGACGCTATCCGCCGACCGTGATTACGCCTAAGACAGGGTGGCAATGGTGTCACGGCTCGCCTCGGCGTTCGCGCTATCGCACACGACGCCATCCGCCGACTCGCACGCATACAGACAGAGGAGGCATGACAACGTGCAGCTCGCTCAAGGTCTCGCTGTCGCTACCGCGATGACGCCCGCCGACCGCATACGCTTAAGACAGGTGGCACTGGTCACATGCTCGTTGGTTCCGCTGCCGCTATCATGACGACGCCCGACTTCGCGCAGTACGCTAAGATGTGGAGGCACGAAACAGAAAGCGTGTTCGGCGTCTGGCTGCCGCGCATCAGCGACGACGCCCCGCCGACCACGCTACGCTAAGACAGGCATGAGCAAGCTGACTGCGCTCGGCGCCCGCTGCCGCTACCGCAACGTTGTCCGCCCGACTCGCTAAGTACGCTAAGACAGGGAGGCATTGGTGACACGCGGCTCGTTCGGTTCCGCTGCCGCTATCGCCGACGACGACGCCTCGACTTCTATGCTACGCTAAGACAGGTGGCAATGGTAAACACGCGCTTGTCTCAGCGCCCGCCGCTATGGCGAGGATGTCCGCCGACCTCGCTAAGCGCTAAGACAGGGTGGCATCAGGTTCGCGTCGTTCAGATCCGCTGGCCGCCACCGCGACGACGCCCGCCGACTGCCAAGTACGCTAAGACAGGTGGCAATGGTGTCACGTGGTTCTGCCTCGGGTTGTCCGCTACCGCATGACGACGACGCCCGCCACTCGCTAAGTTACGCTTAAGACAGGTGGCAGACAAGTGTCACGTGTTCGTTCGGCGTCTGGCTGCCGCTATCATGACGACGATGCCTCGACTCGCACGCTAAGACAGGAGGCATGGTGAAACATGTTGTCTGGCGGCTTGCTGCCGCTACCGCGACGACGCCCGGCCGACTCGCTAAGCACGCTTAAGACAGGGTGGCAATGGAGCAGGTGCTCGCCTCGGCGTCCGTCTCGCCATCATGATAATGTCCGCCGACGATATCCGCCGACTCGCGCTACGCTAAGACAGGGTGGCATCGGTGTCACGCAGTTCTTCGACGTCTGCCGCTACCGCGACGACGCCCGCCGACCAAGCTACGCTAAGACAGGTGGCATGGCATGTACACTGTTGTTCGGCGTTCGCTGCTGCTACCGCGACGACGCCCGGGCCACTAAGCACGCTTAAGACAGGGTGGTATGAGGTCAGCGGTTGCTAAGCGTCCGCTGCCGCGCATACTGGCGATGACGCCCGGGCCATTTCGCGCTACGCTAAGACAGGAGGCAATGTGTCACGGGTCGCTTCGGTCCGCTGTCGCTACTGCGGACGCCGTCTCGCCGACCAAGTACGCTAAGATGGGAGGCATGAGAGTAAGTTCGGCAGGTTCGCTGCCGCTATCACACGACGACGCCCGCCCGCCGACTCGCAAGCATACGCTAAGACAGGTGGTATGGTAAACACAGAAAGAAATTCGTCTGTCAAGCTACACACGATTTATCCCGCCTCGATCGACTGCTACGCTTAAGACAGGAGGCAATGTGAAAGTGGAACTAACTCGGTGGTTTAGGTAATTAATAACAACATATATATCATTGAACAAATAGTTACTTGAGAATCATTTCGTAAAGTTCAAGGATATGGGTATGGCAAGGATCAAGAAGTGGACCCTCAAAATGCTAAGGCAAGCATTGGCAAAAGCTCAAGACTCCATTTTTGGTTTAGTGATCCAAGATCACATTGAGTCCATAGGAAAGCCAATACTATTAAAAGGGATGAGGTTATGATAATGATCCGTTGCTCAAAGTGCTTAGTGATACATCTCCTAAACTATCGCCAACTTTCACCGCCATATTCACTCTATAAGTAATCTCGTCCCACCGATATTCCAAACTCACCACACCGAGATGAACCACTCAGCCATAAAGCCAAACCCTAGAAATCTCGGATTTTCCGATTCTCAACTCGCCTCTCACTCAAACTTGAGCTGCCAAGCTTCAGAATCTTCTGTCATCAAATCGGTGTCACCGAGATGATGAAGTCGGTCCCACCGAGATTGGCAAGCTCCTGCCTTTACACGAATCGACAAACCGAGATTGTATTTTCGTCCCACCAAAATCCCAACGCTCACATGATTTGAACTTTCGGTCTCACCGAAGTTGTCAACTTCGTCCCACCGAGATTGGTCAAATGTGTGTAACGGTTGATTTTGTGTGGAGGATATAAATACCCTCCACCCCTCTTCACTGTGGAGAGAGCCATCGTAAAGAACTACCACTCCTACCTTACATTTCGAGAAGAGAACTACCTACCCTTGTGTTGAGATCAAGTTGCTCCACTCCCACCATATGAAGCTTGATCTCTAGCCTTCCTAAGTTGCTTTCCACTCAATCCTTTCTTCCACCACAGCCAAATCAAGGAGGAGAGTTGAGGTTGGGGAGATTATCATTTGAAGCACAAGAGCAAGGAGTTCATCATCAACACCATCTATTACCTTTTGAGGGTGGTGCCTCCTAGATTGGTTAGGTGTCGCTGGGAGCCTCCACGAGATGTGGAGTTGAACCAAGAAGTTTGTAAGGGCAAGGAGATCGCTTACTTCGTGAAGATCTACCCCGAGTAAGGCTAGCCTCCGTGGGTGTAGGCCATGATGGCATAGGCAAGGATGCTTCTTCGTGGACCCTTCGTGGGTGGAGCCTCCGTGGACTCTCGCGCGCTGCTACCTCCGTGCGGGTTGAAGTCTCCATCAACGTGAAGTACGATAGCACCACCTATCGGAACCACGAGAAAAATCACCGCTGCTCCAAAATTGCATTTGCTCTTCTCCACCTCTCTTTACTACATGTGCAATTTACTTTCCGCTACCTATACTCTAGAATTGCATGTAGGGTGATGCTTGACTTGATCATAATCGTGAATCTGCCAAAAACTTGTCTTTGTCAAAAAGCATAATTTTTATATTATCAAGTAGTCTAATCACCCCTCTAGACATACTTTCGATCCTACAAGTGGTATCGAGCTTTGGTCTCCATTGTATTGGTTTCCATTGCATTGACTCATAAGCTTGGTTTCACAACCTAGAGAGTATGGCTGCCTAGTGAGGGTAATTTTCGAGAGGTCCTTACTTTGATGGTACAAATTTTGCTAGTTGGAAGCATAAAATGAAAATGCATATTCTGGCTATAACCCAGCCAAGATGGGGCATTATTTGTGTTGGTATGCAAGGTGAATTCTTCGAGGAAGGAAAAGTTCCGGATCATGAAGCTACAACGGAAGAATTATGATGTTGCAAAACAATGCTCAAGCTTGTGACATTCTCTTCAATGCCTTGTGTCCCGAGGAGTTCAACAAAATCAGCCGCCTTGAGAATGCAAAAGAGATTTGGGATACTTTGGTTGAAATGCACGAAGGTACCGAGTCCGTGAAGGAATCAAAGCTAGATGTTCTTCAAGGTCAACTTGACAAGTTCAAGATGAAGGAAGGTGAAGGAGTCGCTGAAATGTACTCTAGGCTTGCTCTCATCACAAATGAGATTGCCGCTTAGGAAGCGTAAGAAATGACCGAATCGATTCATCATCAAGAAGATTCTCGAGCTTTGATGGAAAGTATGACACCGCAGCACTTTGATCCAAATGATGCCAAACTACAAGAATCTCAAGCCAACCAAGTCATTGGAAGAATTGTTGCTCATGAGATGACACTTAAGGATAAGGAAGAGCTTCACAACAAGTCAAGTGGTGCTTATAAAGCTACAAGTGATGCTCCCACTCACTCAAGTGACAAGTTAGTTTCCAATGAAGAGATAAGTCTAATGGTGAAGAACTTCAACAAATTCTACAAGAGTAGAAGCAAAGAGAGAAGCTCAAAGTCTAGATCATATGATGAAAAGAGATCTTGTAGTCGTGATCGAAATCAAGTATAATTGTGGAAGACCCGACACTACTCAAATGAGTGTTTGGCTCCCCACAAGAGAAGATAAGAATCTCCAAGAAGAAGAAGCTCAAGAGATGAGTCACCTCGAAAGAGAGAAGGAGTAGAGATGATCGTTATGAACGAAGACCCTCTCGGAGAAGCAAGGATTCGGAGAGGAAAGACAAGTCATCAAGGAGCTACACAAGAAGAAAACATCAAGCTCATGTAGGTGAATGGGTCTCCGTTCCGACTCCGGCTAATCAATCCGAAGAAGCTATCACTCCAACTCCGACTACAACAAGATGAAGGTGTTGTCGGTCTTGCTCTCGTGTCCTCCAACTCCAACTCTATGACTTATTTGATTCACCAAATGAGGGAATTGAAGATGCTTCATGGCTAAAGGCCCCAAGGTATCACACACCTGAATTCATTGACTTTGATAGTGATGAGGATGACTTGCTTGGTGAAGATGAGCTCTTACATGATAAATCTAGTGAGCCTAGTAATGATGAACATGCTAGTAGTCTTTATAGTCAAGAAGAGTCGAATGACAATGCTATGAAGGAGATTGAGCGCCTAACTAAAGAACTAAACACTCTTAAGTTAGCTCATGAAACAACTCAAGAAGATCATAGAGAGCTCCTAAGATCTCATGAGAAGCTACGCTCGAGAAGCTCACTCTAGAGCAAGAACATGAGTTTCTAAAAGCAATCAATGACGATCTTCAAAGAAGAGTTCTTCATATCTTGCCAAACGACTTCTCTTGTCTAATTTCTTGCCACCTATTAAAACTAAGCATGACAAGCATAGACAAATTCTTCTCTAGTAGTAACAATAACCATGCTAAATCCAATGTTGTTGCTTCTAGTAGTTCTCTTTGATTCCACTAACAATGTTTCAAGCCGTTACACTTGAGCAAGAAAATAGTTTATTGAAAGGGATTATAGAGAAAGGTGTCTTCGTTCGGCGTCCGCCGCCGCTTAGCGCCGACGACGCGGTTCGACTCGCTACGCTAAGACAGGTGGCAATGAACACGCAGTTGTTCGGCGTCCGCTGCCGCTACCGCGACGACGTCCGGCTTTGACTCGCTAAGTACGCTTAAGACAGGTGGCAATGGTGTCACGTTTGTCTCTGGCGTCTGCCGCCGCTACCACGACGACGTCCGCCGACTCGCTACGCTAAGACAGGTGGCATCGAGCCACGTAGCCGTTTTAGCATCCGCTGCCGCCACCGCGACGACGTCCGGCCGACCGCTGGCGCTTAAGACATGGTGGCAATGGTGTCACGCGGCTCGTTTGGCGTCTGGCTGCCGCTACCGCGACGACGCCTTCCTCGACTCGCTACGCTTAAGACAGGAGGCATCAGAAATACGCAGTTCGCCTCGGCGTCTGCTGCCGCCATCGCGACATCGTCCGCTTCTACCGCTTTACGCTAAGACAGGAGGCAATGGTGTCACATGTTGTTCGCGTCTGGCTGCCGCTATCGCGACGACGACGCTTCGACTTGCGCTACGCTAAGACAGGGTGGCAATGGTGTCACGGCTTGTCTCAGCGTTCATCGCCGCCACGGCGAGGATGTCCGCCGACCAAGCACGCTTAAGACAGGTGGCACCGTGTCACGGCTCGCCTCGCAAGATCCGCTGCCGCCACCGCGACGCCGTCCGCCGACTCAAGCACGCTTAAGATAGGGTGGCAATGAAACATTGTTGTTCGGCGTTCGGCTTGCCGCTATCGCGACGACGCCCGCCGACTCGCGTACGCTTAAGACAGGTGGCATCAGAACACAAGTTGCCCTCGGCGTCTGCCGCTACCGCAATGACGCCCGCCGACTCGCAAGCACGCTTAAGACAGGGTGGCAATGGTGTCACGTGTTGCTCGGCGTCTGGCATCGCTATCGCGACGACGTCCGCCGACTCGCTACGCTTAAGATAGGGTGGCAATGGTGTCACATGTTGCTTCGGCGTCTGCTGCCGCTATCGCGACGACGTCCGCCGACTCGCTAAGCACGCTAAGACAGGAGGCAATGGTGTCACGTGTTCGCCTTCGGCGCTCGCTGCCGCTACGACGCCGTCCGCTTACTTGCATGCTACGCTAAGACAGGAGGCATGGAATATGTTGTTCGGCGTCCGCTGCCGCTACCGCGACGACGCCCGCCGACTCGCTAAGTACGCTTAAGACAGGTGGCAATGAGTTTCACGTGCGAGTCTGGGTCTGCTGCCGCTACCGCTGACGACGTCCGCCGACTCGCAAGCACGCTAAGACAGGAGGCAATGGTGTTGCGGCAGTCATCTCGGCGTCCGCTCATCGCTACCGCGACGACGTCCGCCGACTCAAGTACGCTTAAGACAGGGTCGCAATGAAATACGGCTCGCTTCGCTTCCGCCATGACGACGCCCGCCACTCGCATTACGCTAAGACAGGTGGCATCGGTAACACAGCAGTTGCCTCGGCGTCTGCTGCCGCTATCGCGACGATGTCCGCCGACCGGGCGTACACTAAGACAGGTGGCATGGTGTCACGTGTTGTTCGGCGTCTGCTGCCGCCACCGCGACGCCGTCCGCCCGACTCGCTACGCTAAGACAGGAGGCACTAGAACATAGGTTGCCTCGGCGTCTGCTGCCGCTATCATGACGATGTCCGCCCGACTCGCGTACGCTTAAGACAGGAGGCATCGGTGTCACGTGTTCGCTCTCGGCGCCCGCCCTCGCTACCACGACGACGCCCGCCGACTCTCGTTACGCTTAAGATAGGGTGGCACTGGTGTCACGCGCTCGCCCCGCGTCTGCCGACGCTATCGCGACAACGCCCGCCCACTCGCTACGCTAAGACAGGAGGCAATGGTGTCACGTGTTTCGCTTCGGCGTCTCGTTGCCGCTATCGCGACGCTATCCGCCGACTCGCTACGCTAAGACAGGAGGCAATGGTGACGCCCGCTTGACTCGCTACGCTAAGACAGGGTGGCAATGGTAAACACAGAAGAAATCAGGCGTCTGCTGCCGCCACCGCGACGACGCCCGCCGACTCACGCTACGCTAAGACAGGTGGCATGGTAAACACGCGGTTGTTCAGTGTCCGCTGCCGCCATCACGACGACGTCCCGCCCGACTCGCGTAACACTAAGACAGGTGGCATTGGAACACGTGCTCGTTCGGCGTCTGGCTGCCGCTAGCGCCGACGACGCGTTTCGACTCGCTACGCTTAAGACAGGGTGGCAATGAATCACGCAGTTGTTCGGCGTCCGCTGCCGCTACCGCGACGACGCCCGCTTTGACTCGCTACGCTAAGACAGGGTGGCAATGGTGTCACGCGGCTGTTCGGCGTCCGGCTGTCGCTACCACGACGACGTCGCCGACTCGCTACGCTAAGACAGGTGGCACTGGTTTCACGCAGTTATCTTAGCATCCGCTGCCGCCATCGCGACGACGCCCGCTTCGACTTCAAGCGGCGCTTAAGACATGGTGGCAATGGTGTCACGTGCTCGTTTTGATGTCCGTCTGCCGCTACCGCGACGACGCCTTCTCGACTCGCTACGCTTAAGACAGGAGGCACTCAGGTCACGCAGTTCGCCTCGGCGTCTGCCGCCGCCATCATCGACATCGTCCGCTTCTACTCGCTTTACGCTAAGACAGGAGGCAATGGTGTCACGCTGTTGCCTCGGCGTCTGCTGCCGCCATCACGACGACGACGCCGACTTGCCTTTACGCTAAGACAGGTGGCAATGGTGTCACGGCTTGTCTCAGCATTCATCGCCGCCACGGCGAGGATGTCCGCCGACCGCTACGCTTAAGACAGGTGGCACCGTGTCACGTGCTCGCCTCGCAGATCCGCCGCCGCCACCGCGACGTCGTCTCGCCGACTCGCAAGTACGCTAAGATAGGGTGGCAATGAAACACGCGTTCGTTCGGCGTCCGCCGCCGCTACCGCGACGACGTCCGCCGACTCGCTACGCTTAAGACAGGTGGCACCGTGTCACGTGTTCGCCTTCGGCGTCTGCCGCTACCGCGAACGACGTCCGCCGACTCGCTAGCACGCTAAGACAGGTGGCAATGAAAACAGCAGCCGTTCGGCGTCTGCCGCCGCTATCACGACGACGTCGCCGACCACGCTACGCTAAGATAGGGTGGCAATGAACACACGTTGCTCGGCGTCCCGCTGCCGCTACCGCGACGACGTCCCGCCGACTCAAGCACGCTAAGACAGGAGGCAATGGTGTCACGCGGCTCGCCTCGGCGTCCGCCGCCGCTACGACGTTGTCCGCCGACTCAAGCTACGCTAAGACAGGAGGCAATGGTGTCATGTGCTCGCTTTCGCGTCCGCTGCCGCTCTGCGATGACGCCCGCCGACTCGCTACGCTTAAGACAGGTGGCACTGGTCACGTGCTCGCCTCGGCATCCGCTGTCGCTACCGCGACGACGCCCGCCGACTCAAGCTACGCTAAGACATGCCGGCAATGAACAGCGGTTGCTCAGCATCCGCTGCCGCCATCACGACGACGCTCGCCGACTCGCTACGCTAAGACAGGAGGCATCAGTAATATGCTGCTCGTTCGCCGTCTGCCGCCGCTACCGCGACGACGTCCGCCGACTCGCAAGATTCTAAGATAGGGTGACATCGAAATCACGTGCTCGCCTTGGCATCCATCGCCGCCATCGCGACATCGTCCGCCGACTCAAGCACGCTAAGACAGGAGGCAATGGTGTCACGTTTTTGCCTTCGGTGTCCGCTGCCGCTACCGCTGATGACGACGCCGACTTCATGCTACGCTAAGACAGGGTGGCAATGGTGTCACGCGGCTTGTCTCAGCGTCCGCCGCCGCCACGGCGAGGATGTCCGCCGACTCGCTACGCTTAAGACAGGTGGCACTGGTGTCACGCAGCTCGTTCGGATCCGCCATCGCTATCGCGACGACGCCCGCCGACTCAAGTACGCTTAAGACAGGTGGCATCTGGTGTCACGTGCTGCTCGACGTCTGCCGCTACCGCGACGACGTCCGCCACCGTGACACGCTAAGACAGGTGGCAATGAGTACAGGCGGCTCGCCTCGGTGTTCGCTGCCGCTACCGCGACGACGTCCGCCGACCGACTAAGTACGCTTAAGATAGGGTGGCATGAGAACAGCAGTTGTTCGGCGTCCGCTGCCGCTATCATGACGACGCCCGCCGACTCGCTACGCTAAGACAGGAGGCAATGGTGTCACGTGGTCGTTTCGGCGTCCGGCTGCCGCTACCGCGGACGCCGCCTCCTCGACTCGCTACGCTAAGACAGAAGGCACGAGAATATAGCTCGCTCGGCGTCTGCTGCCGCTATCGCGACGACATCCGCCGACTCGCAAGTACGCTAAGACAGGAGGCAATGGTGTCACGTGCTCGCCTCGGCGTCCGCTGCCGCTACCGACGTTGTCCGCCGACCGCGCTACGCTAAGACAGGAGGCAATGGTGTCATGTGCTCGTTGGCGTTCGCTGCCGCTCCGCTGATGACGCCCGCCGACTCGCTACGCTAAGACAGGTGGCATCGTGTCACGCGGCTCGCCTCGGCATCCGCTGTCGCTACCGCGACGACGCCCGCCGACTCGCTACGCTAAGACATGCCGGTAATGAACACAGCAGCTCGTTCGATCCGCTGCCGCTATCGCGACGACGCTCGCCGACTCGCTACGCTTAAGACAGGAGGCATCAGAATACGTTCGTTCGCCGTCTGGCCGCCGCTACCGCGACGACGCCCGCCGACTCGCGTATTCTAAGATAGGTGACATCAGGTCACGTGCTCGCCTTGGCATCCATCGCCGCCATCGCGACATCGTCCGCCGACTCAAGTACGCTAAGACAGGAGGCAATGGTAACACGCGTCGCCTCGTGTCCGGCTGCCGCTACCGCGATGACGACGACGCCGACTTTGCGCTACGCTAAGACAGGTGGCAATGGTGTCACGTGCTCGCCTTCGGCGTCCGCCGCCGCTACCGACGTTGTCCGCCGACTCGCTAAGTACGCTTAAGACAGGAGGCAATGGTGTCATAAGTTGTTAAGGCCCGCCATCGCTCGCGATGACGCCCGCCGACTCAAGCACGCTTAAGACAGGTGGCATCGTGTCACGCGTCGCTCGACGTCTGCCGCTACCGCGACGACGCCCGCCGACCGTGATTACGCTAAGACAGGTGGCAATGGTGTCACGCGTTCGCCTTGGTGTTCGCTGCCGCTATCGCGACGACGTCCGCCGACTCGCAAGTACGCTAAGATAGGGTGGCAATGGTAACACGGTTGTTGCTCGGCGTCCGTCTGCCGCTATCGCTGACGACGCCCGCCGACTCGCTACGCTAAGACAGGAGGCAATGGTGTCACGGGTCGTTCTCGGCCCCGCCGCCGCTACCGGACGCCGTCTCCTCGACTCGCTACGCTTAAGACAGAAGGCATGGAATATAGGCTCGTTTCGGCGTTCGTTGCCGCATCATGACGACATCCGCCGACTCGCTATGCTAAGACAGGTGGCAATGGTAACACAGAAGAATTGGCAGGTCTGCTGCCGCCATCATGCGACGACGCCCGCCGACTCAAAGCACGCTAAGACAGGAGGCAATGTGAAAGTGGAACTAATCCCGGTGGTTTTGGTAATTAATAACAACATATATATCATTGAACTAATAGTTACTTGAGAATCATTTCGAAAGTTCAGTGATATGGGTATGGCAAGGACTCAAGAAGTGGACCCTCAAATGCTAAGGCAAGCATTGGCAAAAGCTCAAGACTCCATTTTTGGTTTAGTGATCCAAGATCACATTGAGTCCATAGGAAAGCCAATACTATTAAAAGGGATGAGGTTATGATAATGATCCGTTGCTCAAAGTGCTTAGTGACACATCTCCTAAACTATCAAAGAACTTTCACCGCCATATTCACTCATAAGTAATCTCGGTCCCACCGATATTCCAAACTCACCACACCGAGATGAACCACCTCAGCCATAAAGCCAAACCCTAGAAATCTCGGATTTTCCGATTCAACTCGGTCTCACCGAAACTTGAGCTGCCAAGCTTCAGAATCTTCACATCAAATCGGTGTCACCGAGATGATGATGTCGGTCCCACCGAGATTGGCAAGCTCCTCGTTTTACACGAATCGACAAACCGAGATTGTATTTTCGTCCCATCAAAATCCCAACGCTCACATGATTTGAACTTCGGTCTCACCGAGTTGTCAACTTCGGTCCCACCGAGATTGGTCAAATGTGTAACGGTTGGATTTTGTGGAGGATATAAATACCCTCCACCCCTCTTCACTCGTGGAGAGAGCCATCGTAAAGAACTACCACTCCTACCTTACATTTCTGAGAAGAGAACTACCTACCCTTGTGTTGAGATCAAGTTGCTCCACTCCCACCATATGAAGCTTGATCTCTAGCCTTCCTAAGTTGCTTTCCACTCAATCCTTTCTTCCACCACAGCCAAAATCAGTGAGGAGAGTTGAGTGTTGGGAGATTATCATTTGAAGCACAAGAGCAAGGAGTTCATCATCATCAACACCATCTATTACCTTTTGGAGGGTGGTGCCTCCTAGATTGGTTAGGTGTCGCTTGGGAGCCTCCACGAGATGTGGAGTTGAACCAAGAAGTTTGTAAGGGCAAGGAGATCGCCTACTGTGAAGATCTACCCCGAGTAAGGCTAGCCTCCGTGGGCGAGGCCATGATGGCATAGGCGAGGTTGCTTCTTCGTGGACCCTTCGTGGGTGGAGCCTCCGTGGACTCTCGCAGCAGCTACCTCTCTGGGGTTGAAGTCTCCATCAACGTGGAAGCACGATAGCACCACCCATCGGAACCACTTAAAAAATCACCGCTGCTCCAAAATTGCGCTTGTTTCTTCCACCTCTCTTACTACATGTGCAATTTACTTTCCGCTGAATATACTCTAGAATTGCATGTAGGGTGATGCTTGACTTGATCATAATCGTGAATCTGCCAAAACTTGTCTTTGTCAAAAGGCATAATTTTTATATTATCAAGTAGTCTAATCACCCCCTCTAGACATACTTTCGATCCTACATTAATGGTAAACATGCAGTTGTCTTCGGTCTGCTGTCGCCATCACGACGACGACGCCGACTTGCTGCTACGCTAAGACAGGTGGAATTGGTGTCACGGTTTGTCTCAGTCATTCATCGCCACTATGGCGAGGATGTCCGCCGACTCGCTACGCTAAGACAGGGTGGCATCAGAAACACGCAGTTGCTCGATCCGCTGCCGCCATCGCGACGACGTCCGCCGACTCGCTACGCTAAGACAGGGTGGCATCAGAACACGCGCTCGCTTCAGATCCGCCGCCGCTACCGCGACGACGACGCCGACTCGCTACGCTAAGACAGGTGGCAATGAAACACGTTTCGTTTGGCGTCTGGCTGCCGCTATCGCGACGACGCCCGCCGACTCGCTACGCTTAAGACAGGAGGCAATGAAACATGCAGTTGTTCGGCGTCCGCCGCCGCTACCGCGACGACGTCCGCCGACTCAAGCTACGCTTAAGACAGGTGGCAATGGCATCACGCAGTTGCTCGGCGTCTGGCTGCCGCTACCGCGACGATGTCCGCCGAGGACGCTCGCTCACTCGCTACGCTTAAGACAGGTGGCACCGTGTCACGTGCTTCGCCCGGCGCCCATCGCTACCGCGACGACGCCCGCCGACTCGCTACGCTTAAGACTGGTGGCAATGGTGTCACGTGCTCGCCTCGGCGTTCGCTGCCGCTACCGCGGCGACGCCCGCCGACTCGCTACGCTAAGATTGGGTGGCAATGAACATGCGTTCGTTCGGGTCTGGCTGCCGCTATCGACGACGCTCGCCGACTCAAGTACGCTTAAGACAGGAGGCAATGGTGTCACGTGTTTCGCCTCGCGCCCGCTGCCGCTACCGATGTCGCCCGCCGACTCGCAAGCACGCAAAGACAAGGAGGCATGAAATATAAAGTTTGGCGTCTGGCTGCCGCTACCGCGACGACGCCCGCCGACTCAAGCACGCTTAAGACATGGTGGCAATGGTGTCACACGGCTTGTTCGGCGTCCGCTGCCGCCACAGCGACGACGCCGCCTCAACTCGCTACGCTTAAGACAGGTGGCACTGGTGTCACGCAGCCGCGGCGTCCGGCTGCCGCTATCGCGAACGACGTCCGCCGACTCCAAGCTACGCTTAAGACAGGAGGCAATGGTGTCACGCGGTTCGTTCGGCGTCCGCTATCGCTACCGCGACGACGCCCGCCGACTCAAGCACGCTTAAGACAGGTGGCAATGGTGTCACGCGTTTTTCGCTTCCGCCACGACGCCCGCCGACTCAAGTACGCTTAAGACAGGAGGCAATGAGAAACACGTGTTGTTCGGCGTCTGCTGCCGCTATCAGCGACGACGCCCGCCGACTCGCGCAGCACGCTAAGACAGGTGGCACCGTGTCACATGCTCGCTTTCGCCGTCTGCTGCCGCTACGGGCGAGGATGTCCGCCGACTCAAGCTACGCTAAGACAGGTGGCAATGGAAACACGCAGTTTGTCTCGGCGTCTGCCGCCGCTACCGCGATGACGCCCGCCGACCGACTCGCTACGCTAAGACAGGTGACAATGAAATCACGTGCTCATCTCGGTGTCCGCTGTCGCCATCATGACGCCCTCCGCCGACTCGCTACGCTTAAGACAGGAGGCAATGAAAACACAGGTTGCCGTTCGGCGTCTCTGCCGCCGCTATCGCGACGACGTCCCGCCGACTCACTGCACGCTAAGACAGGTGGCACGGTGTCACATGCTGCTTGGGCGGTCTGCTGCCGCTACCGCTGATGACGCCCGCCGACCACGCTACGCTAAGACAGGAGGCACCGTGTCATGTGCTCGTTTCGGCGTCCGCTATCGCTATCGCGGACGATGTCCGCCGACCACGCTACGCTAAGACAGGAGGCATCGGAAACACGATTGCCTGTCCGTCGCCGCTACCGCGACGACGCCCGCCGACTCTCGCTACGCTAAGATAGGGTGGCATCAGGTCACGCTCGCCCCGGCGCCCATCGCCGCTATCACGACAACGCCCGCCCACTCAACGTACGCTAAGACAGGAGGCAATGAAACACGCGTTTGTCTCGGTGTCCGCTGCCGCCATCGCGACGCCATCCGCCGACTCAAGCTACGCTAAGACAGGAGGCAATGGTGACGTCCCGCCGACTCGCTACGCTAAGACAGGTGGCAATGGTGTCACGCGTTCGCTCTCGCATCCGCTATCGCTACTGCGACGACGTCCGCCGACTCGTGACACGCTAAGACAGGTGGCAATGGAAACACGGCTTGTCTCGGTGTCCTCGCCGCTATCGCGACGACGTCCCGCCGACTCGCGAACACTAAGACAGGTGGCATTGGAAACACGAGCTTGAAATCTGGCCGTCTGCCGCCGCTACCGCGACGACGCCGCCGACTCGCTACGCTAAGACAGGGTGGCAATGGTGTCACGGTCGCTCCGGCGTCCGCCGCTACCGCGACGACGCCCGCCGACTCAAGCACGCTTAAGACAGGGTGGCATCAGGTCACGTACTCGCCTCGCGTCTGCCGCTATCACGACGACGTCCGCCGACCAAGCTACGCTAAGACTAGGTGGCAATGGTGTCACGCGGTCGCCTTCGGCGCTCGCTGCCGCTACCGCGACGACGCCCGCCGACTCGCTGTACGCTTAAGATTGGGTGGCAATGAAACACAGAAGAACTGGCAGACGCCGTCGCTATCACGACGACGTCCGCCGACTCAAGCACGCTTAAGACAGGAGGCAATGGTGTCACGCGGTTCGCCTCGGCGTCCGCCGCCGCTATCGATGTCGTCCGCCGACTCAAGTACGCTAAGACAAGGAGGCATGAATATAGTGTTGTTCGGCGTCTGCTGCCGCCACCGCGACGACGTCCGCCGACTCGCAAGTACGCTTAAGACATGGTGGCAATGGTGTCACGGTTTGTTCAGCGTCCGCCGCCGCCATAGCGACGACGCCGCCTCAACTCGTGTTACGCTAAGACAGGTGGCATCTGGTGTCACGTGTTCGCCGCGGCGGCCTGGCTGCCGCTATCAAGAACGACGTCCGCCGACTCGCTAGCACGCTAAGACAGGAGGCAATGGTGTCACGCGGTTCGTTCGCTGTCCGCTATCGCTATCGCGACGACGCCCGCCGACTCGCAAGCACGCTAAGACAGGTGGCAATGGTGTCACGTGTCGCTTCGGCTTCCGCCACGACGACGTCCGCCGACTCGGGTTACGCTAAGACAGGTGGCATCGAACACGAGTTGTTCGCATCCGCTGCCGCTACCGCGACGACGCCCGCCGACTCGCGCACGCTAAGACATGGTGGCAATGGTGTCACGTGCTCGCCTCGGCGTCCGCCGCCGCCACGGCGAGGATGTCCGCCGACTCAAGCTACGCTAAGACAGGGTGGCAATGGTGTCACGAGTTTCTCTGGCGTCCGCCGCCGCCGCTACCGCGAGGACGCCCGCCGACTCGCTAAGCTACGCTAAGACAGGTGACAATGGTGTCACGGCTCATCTCGGCGTCTGCTGTCGCTATCGCGACGCCCTCCGCCGACTCGCTGCTACGCTTAAGACAGGAGGCATGGTGAACATGCGTTGTTCGTGTCCGCTGCCGCTACTCGCGACGACGCCCGCCGACCGCAAGCTACGCTTAAGACAGGTGGCAATGGTGTCACGAAGAAAAACTGGCTCAAGGCCGCTGCCGCTATCGCGACGACGCCCGGGCCGACCAAGTACGCTAAGATAGGGTGGCAATGAAACACGTGCAAATCTTCAAGTCCGCCGTCCGCCACAGCGATGACGCCCGCCGACTCGCTACGCTAAGACAGGGTGGCACTGGTTTCACGTGTTTCGGTCGTCATTATCGCCACCGCGACGACGCCCGCCGACTCAAGCACGCTAAGATAGGGTGGCAATGGTAACACAGGCTCGTTCGGCGCAGGCGCTGCCGCCATCATGACGACGTCCCGCCGACTCGCTGCTACGCTAAGACAGGAGGCAATGAAACACGGCTCGCCTCGCATCCGCCGACTCGCTGCTACGCTAAGACAGGTGGCAATGGAACACGCTGCCTCGCATCCGCTGCCGCTACCGCGACGACGTCCGCCGACTCGCTAGCACGCTAAGATAGGGTGGCAATGGAAACACGCAGCTGTTCGGCGTCTGCTGCCGCCATCGCTGACGACGCCCGCCGACTCGCGTACGCTAAGACAGGAGGCAATGGTGTCACGTGCTTGTCTCGGCCCGCCGCCGCTACCATGACGCCGTCCGCCGACTCAAGTACGCTTAAGACAGGAGGCAATGGAAACACAGGTTGTTCTGGTTCCGCTGCCGCCACCATGACGACGTCCGCCGACTCGTGTTACGCTAAGACAGGTGGCAATGGAACACACAGTTGTCTCGGCGTCTGCTGCCGCTACCGCGACGCTATCCGCCGACTCGTGATTACGCTAAGACAGGTGGCAATGGTGTCACGGCTCGCCTCGGCGTCTGCTGTCGCTATCACACGCCATCCGCCGACTCGCAAGTACGCTAAGACAGGAGGCATGAAACACGCGTTCGCCTCAAGCGTCTGCTGTCGCTACCGCGATGACGCCCGCCGACTCGCTACGCTAAGACAGGTGGCACTGGTGTCACATGCTCGTTGGTCCGCTGCCGCTATCATGACGACGCCCGCCGACTCAAGCACGCTAAGACAGGAGGCACGAAATTGACAGGTTGTTCGGCGTCTGGCTGCCGCTATCATGACGACGCCCGCCGACCACGCTACGCTAAGACAGGGTGGCAATGGCGTTAGCAGGCTCGCCTCGGCGTCTGCCGCTACCGCAACGTTGTCCGCCGACCGCAAGCTACGCTAAGACAGGGAGGCAATGGTAAACACGGCTCGTTCGGTGTCCGCTGCCGCCACCGCGACGACGACGCCGACTTGGCGCTACGCTAAGACAGGTGGCAATGGTGTCACGCGGCTTGTCTCAGCGTCCGCCGCCGCTATGGCGAGGATGTCCGCCGACTCGCTGGCGCTTAAGACAGGTGGCATCAGAACACGTGCTTCGTTCAGATCCGCTGCCGCCACCGCGACGACGCCCGCCGACTCGCAAGTACGCTAAGACAGGTGGCAATGGTGTCACGGTTGCTTCGGCGTCCGCCGCCGCTACCGCGACGACGTCCGCCGACTCGCTACGCTTAAGACAGGTGGCATCAGGAATACGCGGCTCGTTCGGCGTCTGCTGCCGCTATCGCGACGACGATGCCTCGACTCGCTACGCTAAGACAGGAGGCAATGGTGTCACAGCTGCTCGGCGGCCCGGCTGCCGCCATCACGACGACGCCCGCCGACTCGCAAGCACGCTTAAGACAGGGTGGCAATGGAGTCACGTGCTCGCCTCGGCGTCTGGTCTCGCCATCGCTGATAATGTCCGCCGACGACATCCGCCGACTCGCTACGCTTAAGACAGGGTGGCACTGTGTCACGGTTCTTCGACGTCTGCCGCTATCATGACGACGCCCGCCGACTCAAGTACGCTTAAGACAGGTGGCAATGGTGTCACGTGTTCGTCTTCGGCGTTTCGCTGTTGCTACCGCGACGACGCCCGCCGACTCGCTACGCTTAAGACAGGTGGCATGAACACACAGTTGTTTTCGGCGTCTGGCTGCCGCCATCGCGATGACGCCCGCTTGACCGCGCGCACGCTAAGACAGGGAGGCAATGGTGTCACGTGGTCGTTTCGGCGTCTGGCTGCCGCTACTGCGGACGCCAGTCGCCCGACTGCAAGTACGCTAAGACAGGAGGCATGAAATATATAGTTGTTTGGCGTCTGCTGCCGCTATCGCGACGACGCCCGCCGACTCAAGCACGCTAAGACAGGTGGCAATGGTAACATGAAAGAAATTAAGGTCTGGCCGTCGCTACCACGACGACGTCTGCCCGACTCGCAAGTACGCTAAGACAGGAGGCAATGAAAGTGGAACTAATCCCGGTGGTTTAGGTAATTAATAACAACATATATATCATTGAACAAATAGTTACTTGAGAATCATTTCGAAAGTTCAAGGATATGGGTATGGCAAGGACTCAAGAAGTGGACCCTCAAAATGCTAAGGCAAGCATTGGCAAAAGCTCAAGACTCCATTTTTGGTTTAGTGATCCAAGATCACATTGAGTCCATAGGAAAGCCAATACTATTAAAAGGGGATGAGGTTATGATAATGATCCGTTGCTCAAAGTGCTTAGTGATACATCTCCTAAACTATCAAGAACTTTCACCGCCATATTCACTCATAAGTAATCTCGGTCCCACCGATATTCCAAACTCACCACACCGAGATGAACCACCTCAGCCATAAAGCCAAACCCTAGAAATCTCGGATTTTCCGATTCTGAACTCGGTCTCACCAAACTTGAGCTGCCAAGCTTCAGAATCTTCACATCAAATCGGTGTCACCGAGATGATGAAGTCGGTCCCACCGAGATTGGCAAGCCCTGTCTTACACGAATCGGACAAACCGAGATTGTATTTTCGTCCCACTAAAATCCCAACGCTCACATGATTTGAACTTTCGGTCTCACCGAAGTTGTCAACTTCGTCCCACCGAGATTGGTCAAATGTGTGTAACGGTTGATTTTGTGTGGAGGATATAAATACCCTCCACCCCTCTTCACTCGTGGAGAGAGCCATCGAAAGAACTACCACTCCTACCTTACATTTCTCGAGAAGAGAACTACCTACCCTTGTGTTGAGACTGTTGCTCCACTCCCACCATATGAAGCTTGATCTCTAGCCTTCCTAAGTTGCTTTCCACTCAATCCTTTCTTCCACCACAGCCAACCAGTGAGGAGAGTTGAGTGTTGGGGAGATTATCATTTGAAGCACAAGAGCAAGGAGTTCATCATCATCAACACCATCTATTACCTTTTGGAGGGTGGTGCCTCCTAGATTGGTTAGGTGTCGCTGGGAGCCTCCGCCGAGATGTGGAGTTGAACCAAGAAGTTTGTAAGGGCAAGGAGATCGCTTACTGTGAAGATCTACCCCGAGTAAGGCTAGCCTCCGTGGGTGTAGGCCATGATGGCATAGGCAAGGATGCTTCTTCGTGGACCCTTCGTGGGTGGAGCCTCCGTGGACTCTCGCAGCTGCTACCTCCGTGGGTTGAAGTCTCCATCAACGTGGAAGTACGATAGCACCACCTATCGGAACCACGAGAAAATCACCGCTCCAAAATTGCATTTGCTCTTCTCCACCTCTCTTTACTACATGTGCAATTTACTTTCCGCTACCTATACTCTAGAATTGCATGTAGGGTGATGCTTGACTTGATCATAATCGTGAATCTGCCAAAAACTTGTCTTTGTCAAAAGGCATAATTTTTATATTATCAAGTAGTCTAATCACCCCCTCTAGACATACTTTCGATCCTACAAGTGGTATCGAGCTTTGGTCTCCATTGTATTGGTTTCATTGCATTGACTCCATAAGCTTGGTTTCACAACCTAGGAGAGTATGGCGCCTAGTGAGGGTAATTTTCAGAGAGGTCCTTACTTTGATGGTACAAATTTTGCTAGTTGAAGCATAAAATGAAAATGCATATTCTTGGCTATAACCCAGCCAAGATGGGGCATTATTTGTGTTGGTATGCAAGGTGAATTCTTCGAGGAAGGAAAAGTTCCGGATCATGAAGCTACAACGGAAGAATTGCGGATGTTGCAAAACAATGCTCAAGCTTGTGACATTCTCTTCAATGCCTTGTGTCCCGAGGAGTTCAACAAAATCAGCCGTCTTGAGAATGCAAAAGAGATTTGGGATACTTTGGTTGAAATGCACGAAGGTACCGAGTCCGTGAAGGAATCAAAGCTAGATGTTCTTCAAGGTCAACTTGACAAGTTCAAGATGAAGGAAGGTGAAGGAGTCGCTGAAATGTACTCTAGGCTTGCTCTCATCACAAATGAGATTGCCGGCTTAGGAAGCGAAGAAATGACCGATCGATTCATCATCAAGAAGATTCTCAGAGCTTTGGATGGAAAGTATGACACCGTGTGCACTTTGATCCAAATGATGCCAAACTACAAGAATCTCAAGCCAACCGAAGTCATTGGAAGAATTGTTGCTCATGAGATGACACTTAAGGATAAGGAAGAGCTTCACAACAAGTCAAGTGGTGCTATAAAGCTACAAGTGATGCTCCCACCACCTCAAGTGACAAGTTAGTTTCCAATGAAGAGATAAGTCTAATGGTGAAGAACTTCAACAAATTCTACAAGAGTAGAAGCAAAGAGAGAAGCTCAAAGTCTAGATCATATGATGAAAAGAGATCTTGTAGTCGTGATCGAATCAAGTATAATTGTGGAAGACCCGACACTACTCAAATGAGTGTTTGGCTCCCCACAAGAGAAGATAAGAATCTCCAAGAAGAAGAAGCTCAAGAGATGAGTCACCTCGAAAGAGAGAAGGAGTAGAGATGATCGTTATGAACGAAGACCCTCTCGGAGAAGCAAGGATTCGAGAGGAAAGACAAGTCATCAAGGAGCTACACAAGAAGAAAACATCAAGCTCATGTAGGTGAATGGGTCTCCGGCCCGACCGGCTAATCAATCCGAAGAAGCTATCACTCCAACTCCGACTACAACCAAGATGAAGGTGTTGCCGGTCTTGCTCTCGTGTCCTCCAACTCCAACTCTATGACTTATTTGATTCACCAAATGAGGGAATTGGAAGATGCTTCATGGCTAAAGGCCCCAAGGTATCACACCTGAATTCATTGACTTTGATAGTGATGAGGATGACTTGCTTGGTGAAGATGAGCTCTACATGATAAATCTAGTGAGCCTAGTAATGATGAACATGCTAGTAGTCTTTATAGTCAAGAAGAGTCGAATGACAATGCTATGAAGGAGATTGAGCGCCTAACTAAAGAACTAAACACTCTTAAGTTAGCTCATGAAACAACTCAAGAAGATCATAGAGAGCTCCTAAGATCTCATGAGAAGCTACGCTTCGAGAAGCTCACTCTAGAGCAAGAACATGAGTTTCTAAAAGCAATCAATGACGATCTTCGAAAGAAGAGTTCTTCATATCTTGCCAAACGACTTCTCTTGTCTAATTTCTTGCCACCTATTAAAACTAAGCATGACAAGCATAGACAAATTCTTTCTCTAGTAGTAACAATAACCATGCTAAATCCAATGTTGTTGCTTCTAGTAGTTCTCTTGATTCCACTAACAATGTTTCAAGCCAAGTTACACTTGAGCAAGAAAATAGTTTATTGAAAGGGATTATAGAGAAAGGTGTCTACAAGAGCCTTGCCGGAAGCAAGAACTTTGAGGAAATTGTTCGCAAGCAAGGAAGGCACCGGAAGAATCAAGGAATTGGTTTTGAGCGAAAGTTCAACGCCGAGGGCGTTGAATGGGAAGAAGGTCAATATCCTACTCCTCAGTTTGTTCTTCAAAAGTTGAAGTATGATCCTACTTCTTCCAATGTGGAACAAGCTCAAGATGACCTTTCACCACAAGACCACAAGCTAAAAGGCAAGGACAAGCTTCAAGAGGAGATTGATGCATTTGTTGAAGCACCTCAAGCCATGGTCAAGTGGGTTCCCAAGGAAACGCCAAGTTCTACTTCCAAGCTCAACTATAACCCCAAGGATTCCCATCAAGATGATGTGGATCCCAAAGAAGAAGAACTAGAGAGTTCTTGAGGGTGACTCCGCCAACATACTTCACTCACATTCATTTTGGCAAAAACTTGTGCAACCAACTTCCACATTGTGCACTAGTTCATGGAGTCACAAACCCTCTTGTTGGTAAGTCAAGGGACAAGGTAATCATTGCTTTCGCTAAGACAGGAGGCAATGGTGTCACGTGTTTCGCCTCGCGGTCCGCCGTCGCTACCAGACATCGCCCGCCACTCGCTGCTACGCTTAAGACAGGGAGGCAATGGTGTCACGTGGTCGCCTCGGCGTCTGCTGCCGCTACCGCGATATCGTCTTCGCCACTCGCTACGCTTAAGACATGGAGGCACCGTGTCACGTGTTTACTGGCGTCTGCCGCCGCTACCATGACGACGTCCGCTTCGACTCGCTACACTAAGACAGGTGGCAATGGTGTCACGTGCTTTGTTCTCGGTGTCCGCTCTGTCGCTACCACGACGACGCCCGCCGACTTCATGCTACGCTAAGACAGGTGGCACTGTGTCACGTGCTCGTCTTCGGACGATCCGCTGCCGCTATCAAGCGACGACGTCCGCCGACTCGCTACGCTAAGACATGCCGCAATGGTGTCACGTGCTCGTTCTCGGCATCCGCTGCCGCTACTGCTACGCTTAAGACAGGAGGCAATGTGAAAGTGGAACTAATCCCCGGTGGTTTAGGTAATTAATAACAACATATATATCATTGAACTAATAGTTACTTGAGAATCATTTCGTAAAGTTCAAGATATGGGTATGGCAAGGATCAAGAAGTGGACCTCAAAATGCTAAGGCAAGCATTGGCAAAAGCTCAAGACTCCATTTTTGTTTAGTGATCCAAGATCACATTGAGTCCATAGGAAAGCCAATACTATTAAAAGGGATGAGGTTATGATAATGATCCGTTGCTCAAAGTGCTTAGTGATACATCTCCTAAACTATCAAGAACTTTCACCGCCATATTCACTCATAAGTAATCTCGGTCCCACCGATATTCCAAACTCACCACACCGAGATGAACCACCTCAGCCATAAAGCCAAACCCTAGAAATCTCGGATTTTCCGATTCAACTCGGTCTCACCAAACTTGAGCTGCCAAGCTTCAGAATCTTCGTTATCAAATCGGTGTCACCGAGATGATGAAGTCGGTCCCACCGAGATTGGCAAGCCCTGCCTTTACACGAATCGACAAACCGAGATTGTATTTTCGGTCCCACTCGAAATCCCAACGCTCACATGATTTGAACTTTCGGTCTCACCGAGTTGTCAACTTCGTCCCACCGAGATAGGTCAAATGTGTGTAACGGTTGATTTTGTGTGGAGGATATAAATACCCTCCACCCCTCTTCACACGTGGAGAGAGCCATCGAAGAACTACCACTCCTACCTTACATTTCGAGAAGAGAAATACCTACCCTTGTGTTGAGATCAAGTTGCTCCACTCCCACCATATGAAGCTTGATCTCTAGCCTTCCCAAGTTGCTTTCCACTCAATCCTTTCTTCCACCACAGCCAAATCAGTGAGGAGAGTTGAGTGTTGGGGAGATTATCATTTGAAGCACAAGAGCAAGGAGTTCATCATCATCAACACCATCTATTACCTTTTGGAGGGTGGTGCCTCCTAGATTGGTTAGGTGTCGCTGGGAGCCTCCACGAGATGTGGAGTTGAACCAAGAAGTTTGTAAGGGCAAGGAGATCGCTTACTGTGAAGATCTACCCCAGTAAGGCTAGCCTCCGTGGGCGAGGCCATGATGGCATAGGCAAGGATGCTTCTTCGTGGACCCTTCATGGGTGGAGCCTCCGTGGACTCTCGCAGCTGCTACCTCCGTGGGTTGAAGTCTCCATCAACGTGGAAGTACGATAGCACCACCTATCGGAACCACGAGAAAATCACCGCTGCCTCCAAAATTGCGCTTGCTCTTCTCCACCTCTCTTTACTACATGTGCAATTTACTTTCCGCTACCTATACTCTAGAATTGCATGTGTAGGGTGATGCTTGACTTGATCATAATCGTGAATCTGCCAAAACTTGTCTTTGTCAAAAGGCATAATTTTTATATTATCAAGTAGTCTAATCACCCCCTCTAGACATACTTTCGATCCTACAAGTGGTATCGAGCTTTGGTCTCCATTGTATTGGTTTCATTGCATTGACTCCATAAGCTTGGTTTCACAACCTAGGAGAGTATGGCGCCTAGTGAGGGTAATTTTCAGAGAGGTCCTTACATTGATGGTACAAATTTTGCTAGTTTGAAGCATAAAATGAAAATGCATATTCTGGCTATAACCCACCGCATGGGGCATTATTTGTGTTGGTATGCAAGGTGAATTCTTCGAGGAAGGAAAAGTTCCGGATCGCGAAGCTACAACGAAGAATTGCGGATGTTGCAAAACAATGCTCAAGCTTGTGACATTCTCTTCAATGCCTTGTGTCCCGAGGAGTTCAACAAAATCAGCCGCCTTGAGAATGCAAAAGAGATTTGGGATACTTTGGTTGAAATGCACGAAGGTACCGAGTCCGTGAAGGAATCAAAGCTAGATGTTCTTCAAGGTCAACTTGACAAGTTCAAGATGAAGGAAGGTGAAGGAGTCGCTAAATGTACTCTAGGTTTGCTCTCATCACAAATGAGATTGCCGGCTTAGGAAGCGAAGAAATGACCGAATCGATTCATCATCAAGAAGATTCTCGAGCTTTGATGGAAAGTATGACACCGTGCACTTTGATCCAAATGATGCCAAACTACAAGAATCTCAAGCCAACCAAGTCATTGGAAGAATTGTTGCTCATGAGATGACACTTAAGGATAAGGAAGAGCTTCACAACAAGTCAAGTGGTGCTTAAAGCTACAAGTGATGCTCCCACCACCTCAAGTGACAAGTTAGTTTCCAATGAAGAGATAAGTCTAATGGTGAAGAACTTCAACAAATTCTACAAGAGTAGAAGCAAAGAGAGAAGCTCAAAGTCTAGATCATATGATGAAAAGAGATCTTGTAGTCGGATCGAATCGCATAATTGTGGAAGACCCGACACTACTCAAATGAGTGTTTGGCTCCCCACAAGAGAAGATAAGAATTCCAAGAAGAAGAAGCTCAAGAGATGAGTCACCTCGAAAGAGAGAAGGAGTAGAGATGATCGTTATGAACGAAGACCTCTCGGAGAAGCAAGGATTCGGAGAGGAAAGACAAGTCATCAAGGAGCTACACAAGAAGAAAACATCAAGCTCATGTAGGTGAATGGGTCTCCGCCCGACCGACAATCAATCCGAAGAAGCTATCACTCCAACTCCGACTACAACCAACATGAAGGTGTTGTCGGTCTTGCTCGTGTCCTCCAACTCCAACTCCTATGACTTATTTGATTCACCAAATGAGGGAATTGAAGATGCTTCATGGCTAAAGGCCCCAAGGTATCACACCCTGAATTCATTGACTTTGATAGTGATGAGGATGACTTGCTTGGTGAAGATGAGCTCTTACATGATAAATCTAGTGAGCCTAGTAATGATGAACATGCTAGTAGTCTTTATAGTCAAGAAGAGTCGAATGACAATGCTATGAAGGAGATTGAGCGTCTAACTAAAGAACTAAACACTCTTAAGTTAGCTCATGAAACAACTCAAGAAGATCATAGAGAGCTCCTAAGATCTCATGAGAAGCTACGCTTCGAGAAGCTCACTCTAGAGCAAGAACATGAGTTTCTAAAAGCAATCAATGACGATCTTCGAAAGAAGAGTTCTTCATATCTTGCCAAACGACTTCTCTTGTCTAATTTCTTGCCACCTATTAAAACTAAGCATGACAAGCATAGAAAAATTCTTTCTATAGTAGTAACAATAACCATGCTAAATCCAATGTTGTTGCTTCTAGTAGTTCTCTTGATTCCACTAACAATGTTTCAAGCCAAGTTACACTTGAGCAAGAAAATAGTTTATTGAAAGGGATTATAGAGAAAGGTGTTCACAAGAGCCTTGCCGAAGCAAGAACTTTGAGGAAATTGTTCGCAAGCAAGGAAGGCACCGAAGAATCAAGGAATTGGTTTTGAGCGAAAGTTCAACGCCGAGGGCGTTGAATGGGAAGAAGGTCAATATCCTACTCCTCGCTTTGTTCTTCAAAAGTTGAAGTATGATCCTACTTCTTCCAATGTGGAACAAGCTCAAGATGACCTTTCACCACAAGACCACAAGCTAAAAGGCAAGGACAAGCTTCAAGAGGAGATTGATGCATTTGTCAAGCACCTCAAGCCATGGTCAAGTGGGTTCCCAAGGAAACGCCAAGTTCTACTTCGCCAAGCTCAACTACAACCCCAAGGATTCCCATCAAGATGATGTGGATCCCAAGAAGAAGAACTAGAGAGTTCTTGAGGGTGACTCCGCCAACATACTTCACTCACATTCATTTTGGCAAAAACTTGTGCAACCAACTTCCACATTGTGCACTAGTTCATGGAGTCACAAACCCTCTTGTTGGTAAGTCAAGGGACAAGGTAATCATTGCTTTCATGGACATCATCTATTGTGAACTTCAATCTATGTCCATGGATATCCTTGTTTGTTCCTTGTGGGACTAACCCATGTAGGTATTGAAAGTGCCCAATCCAAAGGATTGCTCCCAACTCTTGATGATCTTCATCAACATTGAGCATCCACATCTTCAACATCTACATGAAGTCTTCTACGACAACCCAAGGTTAGTTTGACCCTTTAAAAGGGTTCTCACATCTAGGGGGCTTTGCTTTAAAAATTGAGCTAAAGCATCTTCAAATGATGTGAACACATTAATGCTTTATGTAAAAGTGGTAACCCCACTTGTGCTTAAACGATGAGTATGACCTATGATCAAATGTTCTCATTTGGCTCCTAAGTCAATATACTCATATAAAGATGACCTAGTCATCGACAAATTGTGTGTTAGTTGCTAGAGTTTTGATTGTGCATGTTTGACACATATTTCATTTGCTATCTTATTGTGTGAGCATGTTGGATGCATGATTTTATCCATTCAAGGACATCCATTTGTTGTTTTGGTCGCTTTTGATTTTTCTCGACCAAATGGATGGACAAGAATGCCTAAGTACCTCCCCTAGCTATCTATGCTTTCTTGTCTCAAATTCTATTCATGCTTACATCACAAACTTTGAACAAGTCATTTTTGACCCTCCGAGTGAGGAGCACTCTGAGCCACCGATCCGTCAAAGGCTAACTTCCAAAACCTTCTAAGTGATTTCGGTCGCACTAACTCACTCAAACTCGGTCAAACCGAAAGCATTTAGATCGATCTAGGTTTTCACCTTGGTGAAACCGAAGTTGTGATTTTCGGCGTGATCTGGCGCATAATCGCCTCGCAGCTATCCATCTTGGTGCCACCGAAGTTTTACAACTCGGTCCCACCGACAAAGAAGGGGTATATATATTCCGAGGGCCGCTGCTGATTTCTCCTTCAAACGCTTCGCCTCACACTTTGCCGCCGCCTTTGGTCTCCGGATCGCCTCCGCTGCCGCTCAGGCACCTCGCCGCAGTCTCCGCCACCGCTAACGGACATCTTCTCCGCAGGCTGCTGCCAGAGAGAAACTCCACCAAGTTAGGGTGAGTTTTGATCCCACTCATGCTCCCATCTCCGATTCAATTCACGCTATTTGCCTAGTATCTTGCCTCGATTGAAAACTTCCCAACACCAGATTAGTTCGCTTGACTAGATTCGAGTAAAAGTTTTAGGTTAGGTTTCCAAAACATATCTCGTGAGACCGATTTACATTTTCGGTATGACCGACGGCCTATGGCTATTGCATCAGCACCTTTCGTCCAACCGAAGTTGTGCAAATCGGTGTGACCAAATGACGATTCAGAAACCCTAGTGTTTTCGGCAGATCAAACCCACTTCGTCCAACCGAAGTGGTGTGAATGCTTCGTTCAACACTTCGGATTCACCAATTTTAAACTCGGTCCGACCAAATGTCTTCTCGTGAAAACCTAATACTAAAATTTGAACTCATTTTTTGCAAAATCTTCTGCAGCTTGTGATGACTCTTCTACTCGCCTACACCTTATCTATTCACAAAGTTGTCACCATGTCGATGCCAAAGATAAATGTAACAGGTCGAGACACCCATTGCAGATATTCCAGAGGCAGGCACTAGTCCTGATCCCAGAAGCTCATCAGATGATGGTGAGAGGAGTACACCAAGTGGTTTACCTCCTGCAGCCACCAGAGTCAAAAAGAAGAGGAACTCAGATGATGAGGATTCTGATTTCGTTGTTGAGGAAGAGGTCACCTCAAAGCCCAAGAGGAAAGTTGTTGCCAAAGAGCCACAAGGTCAGCAAACTAAGAAGGGCACCAGAAAAGTCAAGCAGTCCATTGTTGCTAAGAAGCTGAATTTGGAAGAGGCAACTGCAAGCAAGGTGAAGAAAACATCCAAGAGGAAGAGATTAGTGCATGATGATGCAGCAGCAGAAGATGAGGATGAGGAAGCACCCCAGCCTCCTCAGAAGCCTAAGCTCATGGGTGATGCCATCGTAATGGAGCCACTTCAAAGCCCAAGCAACTGCTTCCACCAAGGCAGCTCCAAGAAAGCCCGCCGCTAAGCCAAAGAAGACAATGTAAACATTCCAAAGATCCAAAAAGAACAAAGATGATGTGCCACCAACAGTGTCGATGATGAAGCACCAGCTTTGTCAAACTTCATGTAAACCGCCACTACATAATGATGCTCATCCTCAAGCCGAGAATATGAAGGAAAGGAAAGATAGAGGTCTCGTGCTATGGAGACAAGTCACCCATATGCCGTGAGGAGAAGAACTGCTGCTGATCCCAGATTTCACACCAGAGAGCAAGCAGGACTTCTATGAGACCGTGCCGATGGACAAGAAGCCCATAGTCGCAGCATACCGACACGCTGATCGAAGTACATTGACAAATAAGAGCACAGAGACTTCTTTCCACATGTGCATGAAAGCTTCACCGCATGTGGTGTTGAAGACTTTGTAGGTCGAAGTTGACAAATTGGAACGATGAGATGATTATGCAATTCTATGCCACAGCCTCATTTCTATCCCGATGGAAAGATTACATGGATGATCAAGGCCAAAGATTTTCTTCATCTCGTGAAGAATGGGCAGAACTTCAATGCTCCAAAGACAAAGAGAGGATGATATTGATGTATATGGGATTCCAAAGAAGAATCATGAATCCATGAAGAACATGTACAAAGAGGTTCCAAATAAGGATTTGGGAATCGAAGCTCGCTCAAGTGTACTATCTCCAGGCAGGCTTACCTACCACCAATACTATTCTGAGGCATACCTTGATGCCCAAGTCTGGAGATCATCGCATGATCAGAGGATACTCTATCAACATGCTGCATATACTTGATGAGAAAGCACCTTTCAAGGTGATGGACTTGATGGTTGAGACCATTAAGAGGACTGCAGCTGACCAGAAGAGGTCGTGTGGATTTGCCCCGCATATTCAGATGCTTATCAATGCCAAGTTTGGCACGGGCACATTCTTGTTGGATAGAGAACACTTACCACTGCAGCCTGAGCATGAGGATAATGTTGTTGTGATGAATGAGGAGGATCCAACATCGCTTGAAGGTCAAGCAAAGATTGAAGCTGCCAAGAAAGCCAAAGTCGATAAGGAAGCAAAGAAGAGCAGCAGCTAAACCAAAGAGTGTCTGAGAGCAGCCCTTGAAGCTACCCAAAGGATTGAACAACGCCGCCAAGATTGCACAGCCTCGTGAGAGCCTAGAGAGGATTGTTGAAGACAAGATCCACGCCTTGATGTGAAGTCGATCAAGTGCAAGTGAGTGTCAAAAGCTTGAGGCGATATTGAGGAAGCAAAGAGGGAGAAGGAAGAGCTTATGCGTGAGATGCAGATGACTTAGTCCAGATGCTTATCATCAGATCGCCCGGTTCCCTTACAGACTCGATCACCTGCTATTCCCGTGATGTACACCAGACTACAGCTTCAAAGACTCCCACGCTTCCATCAGCTTGCTCCAACCCCAGCTCCAAAGGACTACTCCTCCAAAGATGACATCACCAAGTCTTCGCCGATGCTGCCATATCAACTCCAACATCAACCTGCATAGAGCCGCCAAAGAGAGTCTCCAAAGGACGCTTAGCTCTATGTTGTTTCAACTTTTTGGTAACTTGTTGCCAAAGGGGAGAAATTGTATAGATCATAGGACTTGGAGAGAGAGAGTGTTGTTGTCTTTGGCGCTTTTGCTCTTTCTGCTCATTTGCGTTTCTTTGAGATACTTTTGGTTTTCGAGACATTTAGTGTGTTTGATACTATGTTTGATCCTACTTTAATGAGTGCTTGGTCGCACTATGCTTTAATGTGTGCTTGATGCTTATCATATGCTATTCCTATCTTGTATGACCATTTACTCATGTCTTGGTGATTGGGTGCATGCTGTTCATTCTTATCATTTTGTGCGCTTCCACCAAGATGTATGTGACATGGAAGAGTGACCCATGATCCTAATCGATTGTGCATTTGCATTCAAACGCAAATCTTAAATAATGCACAAATTTAGGGGAGCTTTGCTTATCACATACTTCTCAAAGCTTATTTATATTATTCATTGATTATATCCTTTGTCGGTTTTGATCTATATGTTGTCATCAATTACCAAAAAGGGGAGATTGAAAGTGCAACTAATCCCCGGTGGTTTTGGTAATTAATAACAACATATATATCATTGAACTAATAGTTACTTGAGAATCATTTCGAAAGTTCAATGATATGGGTATGGCAAGGATCAAGAAGTGGACCCTCAAAATGCTAAGGCAAGCATTGGCAAAAGCTCAAGACTCCATTTTTGGTTTAGTGATCCAAGATCACATTGAGTCCATAGGAAAGCCAATACTATTAAAAGGGATGAGGTTATGATAATGATCCGTTGCTCAAAGTGCTTAGTGACACATCTCCTAAACTATCAAGAACTTTCACCGCCATATTCACTCATAAGTAATCTTGGTCCCACCAATATTCCAAACTCACCACACCGAGATGAACCACCTCAGCCATAAAGCCAAACCCTAGAAATCTCGGATTTTCCGATTCTCAACTCGGTCTCACCGAAACTTGAGCTGCCAAGCTTCAGAATCTTCACATCAAATCGGTGTCACCGAGATGATGAAGTCGGTCCCACCGAGATTGGCAAGCTCCTGCCTTTACACGAATCGGACAACCCGAGATTGTATTTTCGGTCCCACTGAAAATCCCAACGCTCACATGATTTGAACTTTCGGTCTCACCGAGTTGTCAACTTCGTCCCACCGAGATTGGTCAAATGTGTAACGGTTGGATTTTGTGTGGAGGCTATAAATACCCTCCACCCCTCTTCACTGTGGAGAGAGCCATCGAAAGAACTACCACCCTACCTTACATTTCTCGAGAAGAGAACTACCTACCCTTGTGTTGAGACTGTTGCTCCACTCCCACCATATGAAGCTTGATCTCTAGCCTTCCTAGTTGCTTTCCACTCAATCCTTTCTTCCACCACAGCCAAAATCAGTGAGGAGAGTTGAGTGTTGGGGAGATTATCATTTGAAGCACAAGAGCAAGGAGTTCATCATCATCAACACCATCTATTACCTTTGGAGGGTGGTGCCTCCTAGATTGGTTAGGTGTCGCTGGGAGCCTCCACGAGATGTGGAGTTGAACCAAGAAGTTTGTAAGGGCATGGAGATCGCTTACTGTGAAGATCTACCACGAGTAAGGCTAGCCTCCGTGAGGGCCATGATGGCACAGCAAGGTTGCTTCTTCGTGGACCCTTCGTGGGTGGAGCCTCCGTGGACTCTCGCAGCAGCATTCTCCGTGGGTTGAAGTCTCCATCAACGTGGAAGTACGATAGCACCACCTATCGGAACCACGAGAAAAATCACCGCGTCTCCAAAATTGCGTTTGCTCTTCTCCACCTCTCTTTACTACATGTGCAATTTACTTTCCGCTGAATATACTCTAGAATTGCATGTGTAGGGTGATGCTTGACTTGATCATAATCGTGAATCTGCCAAAAACTTGTCTTTGTCAAAAGGCATAATTTTTATATTATCAAGTAGTCTAATCACCCCCCCTCTAGACATACTTTCGATCCTACACAATGGTGTCACGTGCTCGTCTCGGCGTCCGTTGTCGCTACCGCGACGACGTACGCCTCGACTTGCGTTACGCTAAGACAGGGTGGAATTGGTGTCACGTGCTTGTCTCAGCGTCCATCGTCACTATGGCGAGGATGTCCGCCTCGACTCGCGTTACGCTAAGACAGGGTGGCACTGGTGTCACGCAGTCAGATCGCATCCGCCGCCGCTACCGCGACGACGCCCGCCGACTCGCTGCTACGCTAAGACAGGGTGGCATCAGTAAACACAGCTCGTTCAGCATCCGCTGCCGCCATCGCGACGACGACGCCGACTCAAGCACGCTAAGACAGGTGGCAATGGTAACACATTTCGCCTCGGCGTCTGCTGCCGCTACCGCGATGACGCCCGCCGACTCGCTACGCTAAGACAGGAGGCAATGAACACGCAGTTGCTCGGCGTCCGCTGCCGCTACCGCGACGACGCCCGCCGACTCTAAGTACGCTTAAGACAGGAGGCAATGGTATCGCAGTTGTTCGGCGTCCGCTGCCGCTATCGCTGACGACGCCCGCCGACTCTCGTTACGCTAAGATAGGGTGGCATCGGTGTACGCAGCTTGTCTCGGCGTCTGGCTGCCGCCATCATGCGATAACGTCCGCTTCCACTCGCTAAGCACGCTTAAGACAGGAGGCAATGAATACAGGCTCGCTCGGCGTCTGGTTGCCGCCATCACGACGCCATCCGCCGACTCGCATTATGCTAAGACAGGAGGCAATGGTGATGTCCGCCGACCAAGCTACGCTAAGACAGGTGGCAATGGTGTCATGCAGTTGTTCGGCGTCTGCTGCCGCTATCGCTGCATAACGCCCGCCGACTCGTGTTACGCTAAGACAGGTGGCAATGGTGTCACGTGTTTGTTCAGTGTCCGCTGCCGCTATCATGACGACGTCCGCCTCAACTCGCGAACACTAAGACAGGTGGCACAGGTGTCACGTGCTCGCTCTTCGGCGTCTGGTTGCTGCTACCGCGACGACGCCGCCGACTCGCGCACGCTTAAGACAGGTGGCAATGGTAACATAGGTTGTTCGGGTCTGGCTGCCGCCATCGCGACGACGTCCGCCGACTCGAAAGTTACGCTAAGACAGGAGGCAATGGTGTCACGTGGTCGCCTCGGCGTCTGCTGCCGCTACTGCGGACGCCGTCGCCACCGACTCGCTACGCTAAGACAGGGAGGCAATGGTGTCACGTGGTCGTTCGGGCGTCTGCCTGCCGCTATCGCGACGCCGTCTGCCGACTCAAGCACGCTTAAGACATGGAGGCACTGGTGTCACGCAGTTGTTCGGCGTCTGGCTGCCGCTACCGCGACGACGCCCCGCCGACTCGCTACGCTAAGACAGGGTGGCAATGGAAACACAGCAGTTTGTTCGGCCCGCCGCCGCTACCACGACGACATCCGCCGACTCGCTACGCTAAGACAGGTGGCATCGGTAAACACGCAGCCGTTTGGCATCCGCTGCCGCTATCGCGACGACGTCCCGCCGACCACGCTACGCTAAGACATGGTGGCAATGAGAACACGTGCTCGTTCTCGGCGTCTGGCTGCCGCTACCGCGATGACGCTCGCCGACTCGCTACGCTTAAGACAGGAGGCATCAGAACACGTTGCTGTTCGGCGTCTGTCTGCCGCTATCCGCTGACGACGCCCGCCGACTCGCTAAGTATGCTAAGATAGGGTGACATCAGATCACGCAGTTGCTCGGCGCCCATCGCCGCTACCGCGACGACGTCCGGCCGACTCGCTACGCTAAGACAGGTGGCACTCAGAACACGTGTTGTTCGGCGTCTGGCTGCCGCTATCATGACGACGCCCGCCGACTCGCAAGTACGCTAAGACAGGAGGCAATGGTGTCACGCAGCTCGCTTCGGCGTCTGCCGCCGCTATCGCGACGACGCCGCCGCCACTCAAGCACGCTTAAGACAGGGTGGCAATGGCGCCACGCGTTCGCCTCGGCGTCTGTCTGCCGCTATCACGACGATGTCCGCTCCGAGGACGCCCGCCGACTCGCGCTACGCTTAAGATAGGGTGGCATCAGTCACGTGGTCGTTTCGGCGTCTGCCGCTACCGCTGACGACGTCCGCCGACTCGCAAGCTACGCTAAGACAGGGTGGCAATGGTGTCACGGCTTGTCTCAAGCCGTCTGCCGCTGCTACCACGACGACATCCGCCGACTCGCGCTACGCTAAGACAGGTGGCACCGTGTCACGTGCTCGCCTTGGCATCCGCTGCCGCTATCACTGTCAGACCTCGACTCAATGTCACATCGATCTAGCTCTGTAACACATCATATCACTTTGCGCCTCACGACGGTATCCCAACGGGTGTCGCCTTACCTTAGCCCGGACCGCTTATGCCTTTTGGCACGCCAGATATGATTGTGTCGCTAGCATCCATATGAAAAGGAGCCCGGCTGACATGGCTAGTCGAAACCCAAAGTGGCACAGACTTACAGGACAGCATCCATGACCCAAAGATCGAACGTGTCGGGTCATCAGCGAGTAAGTTCCGGCTGTAGCACTGGCTAGCAGATTCGTGAACCGGCTGAAGCGGCTAACAGACTCCAGACTCAACGCGTGACATTTCAAGGGATGCATACAGAACGAAGAAGGACACATGCCGCCAGCCTTGTTGCTCCGGAGCAGAGTGCTACCATGGCTCAAAGGAAACACTAGGAGACATTTCCGTAAGAGAGGCTACTAAAGATAAACAACTAGATGGTCGATCCCACACATACCAAGCATTTCAACAACATACACACAATATGCTCGATATGTGCAAATACAACATGGCATCACAACATGACTCTATGACTCAAGTATTTATTCATTAGGCCCGAGGAGCGAGATATTACAAACAGGGTCTCATGACCCATCATTCAGAGCATACAAGTCAAAACACAAGCGAAGCTATCATGTCCGAGTACGTATATCTATAAATGAAAAAGGTCAAAAGCCCGACTATCTACTGATCCCGCCGAGGGCACAAGATCGTAGCTGAGGTAACAAGCTAAACGTCAAGTCCACGCTGAACTACTAGCGAGACCGAGGTCTCTCGCAAAAACATAAAATAGGCAAACGTGAGTACAAATGTACCCAAAGAAGACTTACATCGTAACTAACTACATATGCATCATTATCAACAAAGGATGGTGGAGTTTAACAGCAGCAAGCCAGCTTTGACTCGTGGCTATCCTAAACTACGAATCGCAAGTAACTCTTTGAGGTGGCACACGAGTCCACATATTCACCATATCAATACACCACTATGGATCCGCACCTGCCTCCATACGAAAGTACGCCATCCATAGCACTCACACTTATCTTGGCGATTTTAGAGTATCCACTTTCACTTGTCTATGAACTGATATAAGCAACCTGTAAGTCCTTTTCCATGGACACGGCTATTCAATAGATGATGTTAACCCTGCAGGTGTACTTCTTCACACACGCTCACCACTTACCGCCGCATACACGACATGTACTCGCAACCTTCAAGCGGAAGCCCAACGGGGTGTCGGCCACAGCCTACCTAAACACTCAAGTCCCTAGTCCAGTTTATCGCCTATTCGGTTCCATCCATGAGGAGATCCGCCGGGTTTCGCCACAGCCCCAAACGATGTGTACAGGTTCCGTGACACCAAACGGCGCCGGCTTACTCTGCCACGTGCTTCACCGATCACAGCCCACCCTTACGGCCAGCGCAAGCACGGCCTCCAAAGATACTACAAACACCGTAAACTACTTGCAACTCCCGGACAGAGGACAAGGGTGATTAAGAAGTTTAGAGGGCCCATTGGTTTCGGCCCAATGCGTGGTAGTAGCTGAATCATGGATCACAAACACGTAACTCAGCCCCCGAGGACGGCTGAATGAGACAACCCACCATGTACTCCTACATGGCCTCTCACCGCTACCTTTACCAAATCGTGTTCACACACTTAGCTCACACACGAGAGGACATGTTCACACACCTCCGATTCATCCTCGATGAATCAGACC
>JAHHZJ010003832.1:0-35660 GCA_021437245.1 Aegilops speltoides | reverse complement strand
CAATGATGACCCCAGTACAATCCTAAGGAGGATGTAATTGATGGAGAGGAAGTGGATGATGTTGTAGTCAACAAGATTGTTAAGGTGCAAACTCGCCTTGCTTGGAGGGTTGGGGTTCTGTTATTCTATGTTATTCCTTGTGCTCACATATTTCTCTTGTGATCTAATGCTTTTTCCGTATTGCTTATACAAGGCAATCAAGGAATCTACCTAAGAGGCCTGGTTAAGAAGACAACAAGAAGAAGCACAAGAGCTCGTAAACATCTCCGCAATGCCTCCAGAAGGGTGATGGCCCACCCTGACAAAAAAAAGAGGATCCTCGAACTCGATGAACCCGCCTTGATAGAGTCAAGGGCGTAAAGCAAGGATGGCAATCATGACGACCATCGAAAGTATACGCCTATGGACTCTCGCACTCGTGAAAACGGGTGATGAGTTGCCGCCATGGATGAAGGAACCACTCAAAGATGGATGGAAATGGCACCGTCATTTAGATGAAGCAGAACCATCTCGCATTGATGAAGGTGCATCATCCATTACGCATTCTCAGCTCTGTTGCACCTTCTATTGACAGAACGTCATTATCAATGAAGAAGAACAGAAATTTGTGCTTCAATCAGCAAGTTGAACTTTGCAATGCTATCTTTACTAGTGCATTTTCCAAATGGAATGATCATGTATGCTTTTGTTGACCCCGATTTGTCGATTTCTATTCTAATTTATGAGTTCAGCTTTCATTTTCGATGCAATGGCTCCCAAGACTAGACTTAGAAAGGGCAGAGGGCTAGAGGATCACCAAGTCGCTTGGTAGCAAGGTGCTCATCCAAATTGTCAAGGGATGATTCATCCAGAGAAGCTTGCAGCAGCAAAGCTTGCTTCTAAGTGTGGACTCGCTAAAGCCATCTTCCGCCTCGCTCACTCAAGCTATAAAAAAATGCTAGTCTATTGAGAACTACATTGGGTGTTACAAGCTACTTGTTTCATAGTTAATGCTATCTATTTTCTGTTACACCTATGCATGATCACTAATATTGTTCCTACCTTGTTTGCTATCTTGGTAGGCAATTTTGAGATGAACACGACTCGGAGACCATCAAGACCTCGCAAAGATATTCCAGTAAATATTCAAAGAACAGCGCCATCGATCAAGAAGTATTTTGATACCGTGAGTCGCAAATAAAGTCAAAGATTAAGTCTCCTGCTTGATCTAACGGATGGTGAATGGCAAGCTCGTGGAGATGTGGTTCACCCAAGACACAAGGTTTGTATCTCTGTTTGATGCTTTATGTTCGCATATGATATTCTAGTGCTAGATCATGCCGACAATATGCTTTTTTGTAGGAAACCTGTTTGTCGAACAAGATGAATCGACAAAAAGTTGTGTACAAATAAAGAACTGGTTCTGTGCACTACACGACATTTTGCATAATCGTGAGAACTCTTCTAGAGACCTTACCTTTGTTCCTCATTGAATAACATTTCGATTCTTGCTGAATAACATTTTGATTTTTGTTGAAAACATTTTAAAGAAGAGCTTAAGGGTGAGGAGCTATCCATGATTGACTTGTTTAAGGCCACCCACAACAAAGACGAAGCACGGGTTTTGGAGCCAATCAAGACTACTATAGTAAGTCACCATGCTTTGCCGCTTGATCACAGCCAGCTTTTGATGCTTTGATGATTTGATGTTGTTTGACTCGAGCCGCCAAGAACACATGCTATGTTCCATGCTTTGATGTTGTTTGATAGTTCATATTGTTCCAATTGTAGGCTTGAGATGGAAATTTGACTTAACTTGTCAGAGCTATTTGATGCATTTTTTATGATATGATGAAATTTGATCTGAATGTTAGTTTGATGATCGCTCACTCGGAAGCCATCTTATATAGAACCACCATTCTAGGCTTAATGAAGTGATCATATTGTTCCAATTGCATGTCTCCTGTGTCACTAGTCATCATCTTTGTATAGATTTTGTGTGCTCGCTTGGTTACTTCAAATAATCCATTTATGCGTTGGTTTGGTTTCTCTTGCTTGGTTTGGTTTGCAAAATGTGAAATAGATCTCCACTAATGCCTATCATTTCCTCCATATGCTAGCTTGAGATGGAAAAATGAAGGAAGCGCCGTACTTAAGGTGAAGAGCCAAAGTCCGCTGTTGAAATTGTCGTAACAAGTCCTCAAGACCGAAGTCAAGCAAAGCACATTCTCAGAATTTCCTCAAACCATCTAGGAACAACTCCGCCAAAGTTGTCGCCATGTTCGTGACCTTGAGCGAAGTCGGAGAGGTCCGAGCTTCAAGCTGAACTGCAAGAAGAATTGGCGCAATCAAGATGAAGGCGACGAATCAAGTTGCACGCGACAAGGAACTTGAGTCAGTGCAAGAAGTCTCAAGAATGTGAAGAGAAGTTAGCCCACTTGATGGCTCTCTTTGAGCTAAGGCGTTTGATGGCTGTGCAGTTTGTCTTTGAACCTCTTTGTCTTTGAGCCGTGAACCGAGCTAAGGTAGTTGTGCATTTGAACTCGGAACCCGAGCTAAGTCGAGCTGTTGCATTTGTTGCATTCTCGCTGATTTTGTCTGTTTAACCCGGGAGTTGTGAAGTTATGTGATCCCGTGAAGTTATGTGATCTTGTGAACTCGGTTTATTTTCCGTGAAGTTATGTGGATCACTTGTACCTGGCTTGTGGATCACTTGTGCACTGGCCTTTCGCTTATAGATGTAAAAATGAGAACCTGGCTCTAAAAAGGCCAAGGCCCAAACAAGAATTAGACCAAAAAGGCTTGGGCCTAAAAAAGAAATGATCAGAAGAAAAAAATTTGTAAAAGGCTGATAACAAAATAAAAAGGCCAAGGCCCAAATTCAAACTAGACTAAAAAGGTTGTGGCCCAAAACAATAGTGGAATATAAAAAATCATCGTAAAAAGGCTCCATTCCCGAAAATAAAGGCCAAATTATTGGGCCAGCCCATGCAGATAAGCAAATAAATAGAAAAAATTAAATGGCTGAATTATTGGCTTGGCCCATCAAGACTATGAAATGGACCGGCTGATTCTATTTTTCAACCTTTTCATTTGGTCATAAGTTCACGCCACTTGTTACGGTGGATCCGACGGGTGGTCGGATTGCTAGTGACCAAAACATTTGGTCGTTAAATTATTTTTTTTTTTGTCAGAACGCCATTTACCATTCCATAAGAAAGGTCGCTATAGTCGGGCGACGATTACTAGCCACCTCTGTTTTGGTCACAAAAGGTCATAAATGGAAATTTAGACCTTTCAATGACCAATAGTGGTGGTCATAAGTTGACATATTTCTTGTAGTGCACTCATACTTCACCACCTCCGAGGACATAATCACATGGGTATGGCACCCTCAAGCAAACCGCTAAGCTTGGGGAGGTGCCCAAAGATCGATCACCATCACACTTATTTTTACCGTTTTACTTAGTTCGATCCTTTTAGTAGTATCTTGATTTAGTAGATTGAAGTTTTGGTATCAAGTAGTTTTGAGCTTTGCTTTGTGATCTCTTGGGAAAGATTAGTGTTGAGTCAAGCTTTTGTTATCTTGCTATGATCTTGAGAAAGTAGAAAGAATAAAAAGAAATAAAAGAGTTCATATTGATCTTATGGATAGTAATAACTTCACACATAAAAAGTATGAGGCATAAAAGTTGTTGAGAGTCGACAAACGAGTTTTGGTCATCGCTGTAATTAATAGGAAGTAATAAGGAAAGAGAGGTTTTCACATACAAATATACTATCTTGACATCTTTATGATTGTGAGCACTCATTAAGTATGACATGCTAAAAGAGTTGATGTTGGACAAGGAAGACAACGAATGGTTTATGTTTTCACGCCTCAATTAAAGTATATTGTCATTGATCTTCCCAACATGTTGAGCTTGCCTTTCCCTCATGCTAGCTAAAACCTTGCACCAAGTAGAGATACTACTTGTGCTTCCAAATATCCTTAAACCCGCCTTGCCATGAGAGTCCACCATACCTACCTATGGATTGAGTAAGATCCTTCAAGTAAGTTGTCATGTTGCAAGCAATAAAATTGCTCCCTAAATATGTATGACTTATTAGTGTGGAGAAAATAAGCTTTATACGATCGTGTGATATGGAAGTAATAAAAGCGATTTGGATCTGATAATAAAGGTTCATATCACAAGTGGCAATATAAAGTGACATTCTTTTGCACTAAGATTTTGTGCATCCGACCCTAAAAGCACATGACAACCTTTGCTTCTCCGCCAAGGGCCTCTTTACTTTATGTTTTTACTTTATTCGAGTCAAGGTGATCTTCACCTTTCCTTTTTCATTTTATCCTTTGGCAAGCTCCTCGTGTTTGAAAGGTCCTGATATATATATATATCCAATTGATGTAAGTTAGCATGAAATATTATTGTTCACATCACCCAAAGGTGAATACGCTGGGAGGCAAACCAATAAGCCCTATGTTTCATCCAATTAAAACTCCATAACCACAAGTATTGCATGAGTGTTAGCAATTGTAGAAGACTATATGATAGTTGAGTATGTGGACTTGCTCAAAACTATTCTTGACTCTTTCTCGATGTTATGATAAATTGCAATTTCTTCAATGACTAAGATTATAGTTCGTTAGTTCCCAATGAAGTTTTTGAACCATACTTGACATTGTGAATTGATTGTTACTTGAGCATAAGAAACCATATGACAAAAATCTATATATGTTGTTGTTATAAGAAAGATCATGATGCCCTCATGTCCCAGATTTTATTTTGTCGCCACTCTATCTCTAAACATGTGGACATATGTTTCGATTTTGGCTCCGCTTGAGCAAAGTTAAGTCTAAGCTTGGGGAGTTTGTTATCCATTTTGCATCATGCTTTTATATCAATATTTATTGCATTATGGGCTGTTATTACACACTATATCTCAATACTTATGGCTATTCTCTTATTTTACAAGGTTTACCATGAAGAGGGGGAATGCCGATACTGGTTCTCGCCGAAAGGGAGCAAATATTGGAAACCTATTCTACACAAACAAAAATCCGAACTCCATGTGGTTATTTTGGAATTAGTAAGAATTATTGAGCGAAGAAACTACCAGAGGGGTCCCACACTCGCCAGGAGGGTGGGGCACACCCACCCTTCCCTGGCACGCCTGCCTCCTGCCCCGTGGCCCTCCGCATCCATCTTCTCATATGAAGGCTTTTACCTGAAAAAATATAAGCAAGCTATGACAAACTCCGCCATGAGGCGGAACTCATGGAACTAATCGGGCTGCATGAGCTGCTGGCGAGGAAACCATCCGGAGGGGAGGAAATCATCACCATCATCATCACTAACGATCCTCCCATCGGAGGGGTCAATATCCATCAACATCTTCACCAGACCATCTCCTCTCAAACTGTAGCTCATCTCTTGTATCCAATCTTGTATCCAAACCACAAATTGGTGCAGGGTTAGTAGTGTTGATTACTCCTGTAGTTGATGCTATTTGGTTTACTTGGTGGAAGTGAAGGAAATATGCCCTAGAGGCAATAATAAAGTTATTATTTATTTCTCATATCATGATAAATGTTTATTATTCATGCTAGAATTGTATTAACCGTAAACATGATACGTGAATACATAGACAAACATATAGTCACTAGTATGCCTCTACTGACTAGCTTATCAATCAAAGATGGTTATGTTTCCTAACCATAGACATGTGTTGTCATTTGATTAATGGGATCACATCATTAGGAGAATGATTTGATTGACATGACCCATTCCGTTAGCCTAGCACTTGATCGCTTAGTATATTGCTATTGCTTTCTTCATGACTTATATATGTTCCTCAGAATTATGAGATTATGCAACTCCCTGCCATGTAGGAACACTTTTGGTACTACCAAACGTCACAACGTGAATCGGGTGATTATAAAGGAGTACTACAGTGTCTCCAAAGGTACATGTTGGGTTGGCGATTTCGAGATTAGGTTTTTTACCGATTGCTCGGAGAGGTATCTCCGGGCCCCCGGTAATGCACATCACTATAAGCCTTGCAAGAAATGTAACTACGAGTTAGTTACAATGATGCATTTAATGAGTAAAGAGACTTGGCTTGCATGAGATTGAACTAGGTATTGATACCACGACTCAATCTCGCAAGTAAAATACCGATGACAAAGGAACAACGTTGTTATGCAGTTCGACCGATAAAGATCTTCAGAGAATATGTAGGAACCAATATGGGCATCCAGTGTTCCACTATTGGTTATTGACCGAGAATAGTTCTAGGTCATGTCTACATAGTTCTTTAACCCGTAGGGTCCGCATGCTTAACGCTATTATGACAGCTTTATTATGAGTCTATAAGTTTTGATGTACCAAGTTTGTTCGAGTCCGATGTGATCACGGACATGACGAGGAGTCTCAAATGGTCGAGACATAAATATTGATATATTGACTACTATATTGGACACCGTATTCCTGACGCTGGAGAAAATCGGAGGCCGGAGGGTTACCGAACCCCGGGAGAAGTAATGGGCCCTATGGGCCTTAGTGCAAGAGAGAGGGGCATGGGCCGCACGCCTCCCCTATGGTCCGATTGACTAGGAGGGGGCGTTTCTTTCCCTCCCTTCCTTTCCCTCCTAGTAGGAGTAGGAAAGGGGAGTCTCACTCCTACTAGGAGGAGGACCTCCTCCGCACACCCACTAGGGCGGCCAGCCTCCTTGCTCCTTTTATATACGGGCGGGGGCACCCTAGGACACAATTTGATCTATCGATCGCCTTAGCCTTGTGCGTGCCCCTCCACCATATATTCCATATCGTCATGGAGTTTAGGCGTTCTGCGCCGGTAGAACATCATCATCGCCTACCACGCCGTGCCGATTTTAACTCATCCTCAAGTTTTGCCGGATCGGAGCCCGGGTCGCCATCGAGCTGAACATGTGCAACTCGAGGTGCCGACGCTCGGTGCTTGGATTGGTCGGATCGAAGACGACGACTACATCAACCGTTGTCATAACGCCCGCCACGGTTCACGAGGGTACGTGGACAACTTCTTCCCTCTCGCTATGTCATCACCATGATCTTGCGTAGCGAGAATTTTTTTGAAATTACTACGTTCCCCAACAAAGGGCATCCGAGCCAGGTTTTATGCGTAGATGTCATATGCACGAGTAGAACACAAGTGAGTTGTGGGCGATACAAGTCATACCGCTTACCAACATGTCATACTTTGGTTCGGCAGTATTGAGACAGCGCCCGACCGACATTATGCGTGACGCTTACGAGACCGGTTTCACTGCTACGCAGCACTCGTGCTTAAAGGTGGCGGCGGTGTCTCTCTTCACTTTGCTAAGCGGGACTCAACCCACACGATCGCAGCGCTTATTTCAATGTGTTTCACCATCGGGCTAGGAAGAGGCTATTGGTTTTGTAATCTATGCCCACCTTTTTTAATATATCAAACCAGTCACGTAGCAAACACCGAACTCACTGATAAGTGGACCCGCTCCTCTCTTTTCCCCACTTCTCCTCACCACTCCGACCCGCCTCCTCTCTCCATCGACGCGCCTACCACCGCTGCCGGCTCCTTCCTCTCCCACCTCACTGGCCTCCCCACCGCCGGCTTTTCTCTCCCACCGCCGACTCCTTCCTCTCTCTCTCTTCCTCGGTTGGATTAGTTTTCTCACATCGTTAGATTAGGGTTCTTGCTGTCCGCCTAGATTGGATTAGATTAGATAGGGATTGGATTAGATTAGGGTTTGATTTGGTTAGGTTTGATTGGGACTGCATTAGATTAGATTAGGTTGGATTATTAGGGATTGATTATGTTTCTCACACGATGTTCTTTAATAGATAGATGCTCCTTTCCAACTAATATAGCATTGGAGGTGAGTTATTACTATGGCTTGCTTTTAACCTAAGTTGTCGCATAGCGGGCTTCATTGTCCATTTGTACATGAACTGCATTTGTACAAGAGTTAATTCTCTTAAGATAAGTTGTAATGCATGTTTGTCCTTGGGTGTATCTCGCATATTCTGAATATTAAGTGAAAAGAAGCTTGTCTCTGCATACATTGTTGTTTCTTTTGCCTAGAATCATGGGTCTGTGGTCTCCGAATTTTTTTGTGGAATTCTCGATGGTTTATTTTGATTTATCAAGAGATGAATGCCAAAGCATGTTGGATGCTGCTAGTTTTATCTTGAGAAACCGGAGGCATCATAAAAATTCGTAGATGGTTCTATTGATGATGCTTAAGTATTTCGCTATAATTTTCTTCAAATACACCGTTGTTTTGCTTTTGCTTGATAAACCCGAGACTTCTTTCTTGTGTAATATTGAAACTCGTTGTTTTGCTGCATACTATTGGTCCATTTATAATAGATATGGTTCTCGTCAATTTATAGTAGATATGGTTCTCGGTCAATTTATAGTAGATTTTAGTGTTGTTGCTTGGTGGTCACCGATGATGATGCTGTTGTCATGATGTTGATGTGCTTGTTTTAGTGTTAGTTTACTATGCTATTGATGTTGATGTGCTTGTTTAATTTACAATGCTGCTTTTCATATAAGTGAGATGGCTGGCTTGGAAGGTTTCGAGTTCTTCGAGATCATAATTGAGAAATCTTGCAGTAGGCAAGTATGTTTATCATCACTCATTTCTTTATCATCACTCATTGCCTAGTGCTTGATTGCCACCATTAACCACCGCTGACCCTCACCGCAGAGGCTGCCTGACAAGTTTGCGAAGATGCTCAGTCCGTGAGCCCCACAAAGTGGAAGCCATGGAGGCCGGCAGCGGGCTTCACAGCTGTGGGAAGTGTTGGTGGTGTTTGATGGTGAAGGCCACATGTACTAGGGGTCCGGCCGAGCATTTTGCTTCGCTACCATGAGCTACAGCTCGGTACTTCCTTGTCTTCCGCTACGACGGTGACGCCCATGTTCACCGTGAAGATGTTCGACAACACCATGTGCCACATGTACTACCAAAGATGACGACGATGCCAAGAAGCTCTCGCTCGCTCTTCTTCCTCGTCCTTTGGCTTCTCTCACCTGCACGACGACAACACCATGTTCACACTTTTTTGCATTTGGCCAGTGCAATGGAGCAGCAGCAATGGGATGACGAGGAGCAAGAGCGGGATGACGACGAGGAGCAGAGCGGGATGACGACGAGGAGCAGAGCGGGATGTAGAGGAGCAATCTATTCTCGCCGATTTACCTAACATGCTATGGTGGTGGCCGACAAACGACCTCTGCTATGGTGGTGGCGGATGACGACTTTTGTTATGGTGGTGGCGGATTACCACTCGCGATGGTGGTGGCGGATTTACACCTCGCTGGTGGCGGGCTTCCAGAATCCCACAGCTGCCTGGCGACAGACCATGCCAATTGTGGTAGAGGAGTACATCCGTGTTGGGATTCGCCACTCCGAGCGATCAAAGTTGATGAAGGAGAAGAAGGAGGAGTGAAGATGTTAAGAAGGTGTTCAAGATGTTAGGTTTAAGCTTGTTAGTGTAATATGAACATGTCAATGTTAAGTATGTCAGTTTAATTTTGTGCATGCTCATGGATGTCAGATGACAAAGTCATCTAAACAAGTCATGTTTTTAACAATGAATATTCAGTTTGGTAATTGATGGGAATTGAAAATGCATGCTCATGGATGAAAGATAAAATTATGGGTTTTTGTGCATGCTCTGTATGAAACAATATAAGTTTCATTTTTGAATGCTAAAACATGACTCAAACTCTAGCCACGGACGATAGCCGTGACTAAACTGGCCGTTTTTGAAAACACCGTAAAAATTCAAAACCGCTTTTCATTTTTTGAATGCAAGACATGCGCTTGTGAAGCGGCTACAAGAAGGGGCACCCCCCAACGGCGCCATTCCATGTCTATCTCAAAGTAGGCCCTATTTTACGGACGGTCGCCAAAAAGCATGCATTTCGACGCTTAGTAGCTACTCCCGCAATCTGACCACCTTCGCCGATTCACCGAACCGATCGAATTTGAACTGCGAGTCCTCCATAGCTTGCCCGTTATTTTCACTAAAAATGCTTTTTATCTTCACAAGTAGGCATTTCATCACAGAATCGACAACAGATTTGTATGGCTCAAACCCTAGCTAACGGACGGCCACATGATTTAAATCGGCCGTTTTTGAAAACACCGTAAAAAATTCAAAAATGGGAGACCTCCGCACACACATCATAATGTGGCCTACCAACTAGCAAAAATACTAAACTTGCAATACCGGCGCTTTTGAAAAAGTGTTCTAAAAATGACCTACCATGAACGAAGATTCATGCCTTTCAAGCCAAACTAGCAATGATATGGCCGCATCCGCTGAATAGTTTCGATAATATGCCCAAATTGGGCGATGCTCTTCTTGTGATGGCAAACAATGCTGCCAAAGCGAGGTTCCAACTTGTTTAATAAAAAACCGTTTTTCATTTTTTGAATGCAAAAGACATGCTTTTGTGAAGCGTACATAAGGAGGGCACCCTAAACGGCGCCATTCCATGTCTATCTCAAAGTAGACCCTATTTTACTGGACGGTCGCAAAAGCATGCATTTCCGACCGTAGCTACTCCCGCAATTCGACCACCTTCGCCGATTCAACTGAACCGACCGAATTTGAATCATGGGTCCTCCATAGCTTGCTCCAAGATTTTCACTAAAAATGCCTTTATCTTCACAGTAGGCATTTCATCACAGAATCGACAATAACAGATTTGCACGGCTCAAACCCTAGCCACGGACCGCCACGCCATTAAATCAGCCGGTTTTTGAAAACACCGTAAAAAATTCAAAAAATCCAAAAAATGGGAGACCTCCGCACACATCATCAAATGTGGCCTACCAACTAGCAAAAATACTAAACTTGCAATACCGGCGCTTTTTGAAAAAGTGTTCTAAAAACGACCTACCATGAACGAAGATTCATGCCTTTCAAGCCAAACTAGCAATGATATGGGCGATCCGCTGAATAGTTTCGATAATATGCCCAAATTGGGCGATGCTCCGCCTTTGTGATGGCAAACAATGCTGCCAAAGCGAGGTTCCAACTTGTTTAACAAAAAAACCGTTTTTCATTTTTTGAATGCAAAAGACATGCTGTGAAGCGGTTATAAGGAGGGGCACCTCAAACGGCGCCATTCCATGTCTATCTCAAAGTAGACCCTATTTTACTGGACGGTCGCCAAAAAGCATGCATCGACCAGAGCTACTCCCGATAATTCGACCACCTTCGCCGATTCACCGAACCGATTGAATTTGAACTACGGGTCCTCCATAGCTTGCCCGTTATTTTCACTAAAATGCTTTTTATCTTCACAGTAGGCATTTCATCACGTAATCGATAACAGATTTGCACGCTCAAACCCTAGCCACTTAACGACCGCCATGATTTAAATCGGCCGTTTTTGAAAACACCGTAAAAATTCAAAAAATTCAAAAATGGGAGACCTCCACACATCATCAAATGTGGCCTACCAACTAGCAAAAATACTAAACTTGTAATACCGGCGCTTTCTTGAAAAAGTGTTCTCAAAACGACCTACCATGAACGAAGATTCATGCCTTTCAAGCCAAACTAGCAATGATATGGCCGCATCCGCTGAATAGTTTCGATAATATGCCCAAATTGGGCGCATGCTCCGCCTTTGTGATGGCAAACAATGCTGCCAAAGCGAGGTTCCAACTTGTTTAACAAAAAACTGTTTTCATTTTTGAATGCAAAAGACATGCATTTTTCGTGAAGCGGCTAAGGAGGGCACCCAAACGGCGCCATTCCATGTCTATCTCAAAGTAGACCCTATTTTACTGACGGTCGCCAAAAGCATGCATTTCGACTTCGTAGCTACTCCCGCAATTGACCACCTTCGCCGATTCAAATTGAACCGACTCGAATTTGAACTCATGGTCCTCCATAGCTTGTTCTTATTTTCACTAAAAATGCTTTTATCTTCACAGAAGGCATTTCATCACGAATCGACAACAGATTTGCACGGCTCAAACCCTAGCTACTTGACGGTCATGACGACGAAATCACCGGTTTTGAAAACACCGTAAAAAATTCAAAAATCCAAAAATGGGAGACCTCCGCACACATCATCAAATGTGGCCTACCAACTAGCAAAAATACTAAACTTGCAATACCGGCGCTTTTTGAAAAAGTGTTCTAAAACGACCTACCATGAACGAAGATTCATGCCTTTCAAGCCAAACTAGTAATGATATGGGCGCATCCGCTGAATAGTTTCTCGATAATATGCCCAAATTGGGCGATGCTCCGCCTTTGTGATGGCAAACAATGCCGCCAAAGCGAGGTTCCAACTTGTTTAACAAAAACCGCTTTTTTTTTGAATGCAAAAGACATGCGTTTTCGTGAAGCGGCTACAAGGAGGGCACCCCAAACGGCGCCATTCCATGTCTATCTCAAAGTAGACCCTATTTACTTGACGGTCGCCAAAAGCATGCATTTCGACCAGAGCTACTCCCGCAATTCGACCACCTTCGCCGATTCACCGAACCGATTGAATTTGAACCACGGGTCCTCCATAGCTTGCCCGTTATTTTCACTAAAATGCTTTTTATCTTCACAGTAGGCATTTCATCACAGAATCGACAACAGATTTGCACGGCTCAAACCCTAGCTACTTAACGGCCGCGATTTAAATCGGTCGGTTTTTGAAAACACCGTAAAAATTCAAAAATTCAAAAATGGGAGACCTCCACACAAATCATCAAATGTGGCCTACCAACTAGCAAAAATACTAAACTTGTAATACCGCGCTTTTTGAAAAAGTGTTCTCAAAACGACCTACCATGAACGAAGATTCATGCCTTCAAGCCAAACTAGCAATGATATGGCCGCATCCGCTGAATAGTTTTCGATAATATGCCCAAATTGGGCGATGCCTCCGCCTTGTGATGGCAAACAATGCCGCAAAGCGAGGTTCCAACTTGTTTAACAAAAAACCGCTTTTCATTTTTTGAATGCAAAAGACATGCATTTTCGTGAAGCGGCTACAGGAGGGCACCCAAACGGCGCCATTCCATGTCTATCTCAAAGTAGACCTTATTTTACTTGACGGTCGCCAAAAGCATGCATTTCGACTCGTAGCTACTCCCGCAATTCGAGACCACCTTCGCCGATTCACTTGAACCGATCGAATTTGAACCATGGGTCCTCCATAGCTTTCCCGTTATTTTCACTAAAATGCTTTTTATCTTCACAGTAGGCATTTCATCACAGAATCGACAACAGATTTGCACGGCTCAAACCCTAGCTGACGGACGGTCAGCCGATTTAAATCGGCCGGTTTTGAAAACACCGTAAAAATTCAAAAAATTCAAAAATGGGAGACCTCCGCCACACATCATCAAATGTGGCCTACCAACTAGCAAAAATACTAAACTTGCAATATCAAGGCTTTTGAAAAAGTTTTCAAAACGACCTACCATGAACGAAGATTCATGCCTTTCAAGCCAAACTAGCAATGATATGGCCGCATCCGCTGAATAGTTTCTCGATAATATGCCCAAATTGGGGGCATGCTCCGCCTTGTGATGGCAAACAATGCCGCCAAAGCGAGGTTCCAACTTGTTTAACAAAAACCGCTTTTCATTTTTTGAATGCAAAAGACATGCGTTGTGAAGCGAATACAAGGAGGGCACCCAAACGGCGCCATTCCATGTCTATCTCAAAGTAGACCCTATTTTACTGACGGTCGCCAAAAAGCATGCATTTCTGACCTCGTAGCTACTCCCGCAATTCGACCACCTTCGCCGATTCAAATTGAACCGATTGAATTTGAACTGCATGGGTCCTCCATAGCTTGCCCGTTATTTTCACTAAAAATGCTTTTTATCTTCACAGTAGGCATTTCATCACAGAATCGACAAATGATTTGACGCTCAAACCCTAGCTGTGGAAGGTCACAGACGAAATCGGCCGGTTTTGAAAACACCGTAAAAATTCAAAAAATGGGAGACCTCCACACATCATCAAATGTGGCCTACCAACTAGCAAAAATACTAAACTTGCATACGGGCGCTTCTTGAGCTACTCGGTATGATTTTAACCATGATTTCTACAAAGTTTACAAAAACCCTATTTTTTCCTACACCCAAACCCAAAAGGATTTCCTCCCACACCAAATTTTTCCCTCCACCAAAATTTCCCTCTCCCAAAATTTCCTCCACTCCTCCACTCCCTCTCCCACTACCAAGTGGGACCCACCACTCCTCTCCCACTAACACGCCGATCCCTCCTCCTCCCAAAATTTCCCCATTCCTCCCTCTCCCCGACAAACCCTATCTTCTCCCCATTCCTCCCTCTCCCCGACGAACCTCCTCGAGCAGCCTGCCGACGACCACTCCTCCCCGCTCTGCGTCACTTCGCCATGTTGCAGCATCAGCGCCGCCCACCCCACGACCTTTAATCCACCCTTCTCTCCCTCGACGACGGTGGCTACATCGACGGCTACATCAATGGCAAGTGAGTACATCGGCGACGGTGGCTACATCATCCACATCATCAACGATCGACGACGGCGACAGTAATTCTCTCCTCTCTCTCTCCCCCTAGGGTTCGGTAGATCCTCTCCCGGCCGAACCTAGGTTAGGATTCTGCCGATCTAGGTTAGGATTCGCCAATCTAGGTTAGGATTCAGCTGATCTACGAGCTCCCGGTGGTTCTTGTTCATGTTCATCGAGCTCCCGGTTCTTGTTCTTGTTCATGTCGATCTAGGGCCGTGGATTCGCTTTTCTTGTCGATCTAGGGTTAGGATTCAAGCTGCCTGGCTCCCTCATGGTTTGTATGATTTCTTGTTTGTTCATGTTGATCTAGGGCCGGATTCGCTTTTCGCTTGCCATCTTGTAGGGCTCAAACCCTATCGATCCGTAACGTGCTCGCCAGATTCACTCATGGTGCTTGGCTTGGGTCACAGCTTGGTTATGTTGCATGCGTGTCCTTGTGCACTTGTAGTGTTTGATCCCCTCATGGTTTAGGGTTCATGTTGATGGAGAGGAAGTGCATGATTTTAGGGATGGGGATGGATGAGGAGGTGGATGAGGTTTGAGGAAGACCTCCTTGGTTCATGGTTCATGTTGCTTTTGTATGATTTAATTACTTGGCTTGTATCAAGAGCACTTGGAGAAGGTGCCCTCAGTGGCCTCTCATGCTACCCATTCCTGTTGTTTTGAGGTTATGGGTGGGTTTGCCGTATGCTTGGTTATATTGTGCTTGTGCGCTGGTTGGGTTCAGGATGTGTTTACCGCTTCTTGTGAGCGGGCGCCGTGGTCACCGATGTTTCGAACCTCGTGTTTACCGCCTCGATGAGATGTATGGCCAAGTGAATGTTGTCATCATCATGATTCACCCCTATGAAACCAGTAGTTTATTTCCTTGATTTCATCGAAAAATGTTGTCCTGTGGGCCTCGCGCTTTTTTGTTGTTGTTGTTGTTGTAAAGACCGGGAACTTTATTGAGCAGCTTGAGAGTATTTTTTCATCCGCTTTTGTACTTCGCAAGTACTGTTGTTTCATGCTTTACTAGTGGAAACATCTAGTTGTTTTGAAGGTCCTCATTATATACTGCCTAGCTTGTCAGTCTGACTGCTCTAAGCATGTGTACATGACACTAATTCACTAGTTCATGTTGCTTGCTTGCTAACATACATGTTGCTTGCAAGCATACATGCTTAATTAGGGTTTCCATTAGCAGTACTTGCTTGTATCATTAGCACATGGAGAAGAAGCTACTTGCTTTCTTATTAATTAGGGTTTGTATCAATAGTATTTGCTTGCTTCTTTTCAATTTCCTTCAATGCTTGCTTGTTTCTATTAGTAGCACTTTGCTTGCTTACTTGTTTAGTGTACATATATTTCCACTGTACATGCATGCTTGTTTAGTGCACTTACATGTTTGCTTAATTAATAACAGTACATCACTGTATGTGCATGATGGTCCAAATGCTTTCCTTTATTGATACAAGTGCATCATTTTACTTTATCCCTATTGTATCTGATTGTTGTTTATTCTATTTTGCAAGCACCACCTCAAGATCATCCATGGCAAGGAGGATAAGGTCAAGCATGAGGCCAACTGCTGGTATGCAACTTGCTCCTTGTAGGCGCTTTCATAAAATCTGGTCTTAATATGCTAAGTGAAATGTATTGTCGCAATCAATAAGTCGGCTTAATTGTGCCTGTGTGCTATTAGTCTTCCTTACCCGAATAACTAGGATTAAATGATAATAAAATTTCATAAGATATGTTTGGTCACTGTCCATGCATTCCAAACATTCACCTAATAGTTATGTTTCAGATCATGCAAAGAAGAGCCTCTCACCGAGTACGTAGAAGGTTAGGGCTAGAAATATCATGAGGAACAATCAGTGTTCCGGCCCTTGGCATCGTGCAATAGCGTCGATGATTAGGAAAACAAAGGGTGTACAAGAAGGTAGAAGTGATGAGGTTCAAGAGGGTAGTGGAGTTATCAATGATGACCCGTGAGTACAATCCTAAGGAGGATGAATTATTGATGGAGAGGAAGTGGATGATGTTGTAGTCAACAAGATTGTTAAGGTGCAAACTCGCCTTGCTTGGAGGGTTGGGGTTCTGTTATTCTATGTTATTCCTTGTGCTCACATATTTCTCTTGTGATCTAATGCTTTTTCCGTGCTGTTTATACAAGGCAATCAAGGAATCTAGGACGTAAGAGGCTCGGTGTTAAGAAGACAACAAGAAGAAGCACAAGAGCTCGTAAACATCTCCCGCAATGCCTCCAGTGAAGGGTGATGGCCCCAGCCCAGACAAAAAAGAGGATCCTCGAACTCGATGAACTCGCCTTGATAGAGTCACAAGTAAAAGCAAGGATGGCAACCGCGATTTTGACCATCGAAAGTATGTCGCTTCATGGACTCTCGCACTCGTGCAAACGGGTGATGAGTTGTCAGCCATGGATGAAGGAACCACTCTCAAGATGGATGGAAATGGCACTGCTCATTTAGATGAAGCAGAACCATCTGCATTGATGAAGCAGTAATCGTCCATGCACCTCAGCCCTGCAGCACTTCTATTGACAGAACGCTGTCATCAATGAAGAAGAACAGCAAGCTTGTGCTTCAATCGTGCAAGTTGAACTTTTGCAATGCTATCTTTACTAGTGCATTTTCCAAATGGAATGATCATGTATGCTTTTGTTGATTCCTCGCATTTGTCGATTTCTATTCTAATTTATGAGTTCAGCCATTTTCAGATGCAATGACTCCCAAGACTAGACTTAGAAAGGGCAGAGGGCTAGAGAGGATCACCAAGTCGCTTGGTAGCAAGGTGCCTATCCAAATTGCCGAAGGGATGATTCATCCAGAGAAGCCTTTGCAGGCAGCAAAGCTTGCTTCTAAGTGTGGACTCGTTGCAAAAAGCCATCTTCCGGTTCTTCCTCACTTCAAGCTATACAAAAATGCTAGTCTATTGAGAACTACATTGGGAAAGTTGTCAGAAGCTACTTGTTTCATAGTTAATGTGCTATCTATTTTCCGTTACACCTATGCATGATCACTAATATTGTTCCTACCTTGTTTGCTATCTTGGTAGGCAAATTTTGAGATGAACACGGACTCAGAGACCATCAAGACCTCGTGCAAAGATATTCTGCAGAAATATTCAAAGAACAGCCGCCATCGATCAAGAAGTATTTTGATACCGTGAGTCGCAAATAAAGTCAAGATTAAGTCTCCTGCTTGATCTAACGGATGGTGAATGGCAAGCTCGTGGAGATGTGGTCTACCCCAAGACACAAGGTTTGTATCTGCTTTGTTTGATGCTTTATGTTCTCGCACATGATATGCTAGTGCTAGATCATGCCGACAATATGCTTTTTTGTAGGAAACCTGTTTGTTTAACAAGATGAATCGACAAAAGTTGTGTACAATCAAAGAACTGGTTCTGTGCACTACACAAAGACACATTTTTGCCATCGTGAGAACTCTTCTAGAGACCTTACCTTTGGTTCCTCATTGAATAACATTTCGATTCTTGCTGAATAACATTTTGATTTTTGTTGAAAACATTTCGTAAAGAAGAGCGTAAGGGTGAGGAGCTATCTCGCGATTGACTTGTTTAGGCCACCCACAACAGACGAAGCACGGGTTTTGGAGCCAATCAAGACTACTATAGTAAGTCACTCCATGCTTTCTGCTTGATTCACAGCCAGCTTTGATGCTTTGATGATTTGATGTTGTTTGACTCGAGCTACCAAGAACACATGCTATGTTCCATGCTTTGATGTTGTTTGATAGTTCATATTGTTCCAATTGTAGGCTTGAGATGGAAATTTGATCGTAACTTGTCAGAAGCTATTTGATGCATTTTTATGATATGATGAAATTTGATCTCAATGTTAGTTTGATGATCGGCTCACTCGGAAGCCATCTTATATAGAACCACCATTCTAGGCTTAATGAAGTGATCATATTGTTCCAATTGCATGTCTCCGTGTCACTAGTCATCATCTTCTTGTATAGATTTTGTGTGCTCGTTTGGTTACTTCAAATAATCCATTTGCGTGCTGGTTTGGTTTCTCTTGCTTGGTTTGGTTTGCAAAATGTGAAATAGATCTCCCACTAATGCCTATCATTTTCCTCCATATGCTAGCTTGAGATGGAAAAATGAAGGAAGCGCCGTACTGTAAGGTGAAGAGCCAAAGTTCGCTGTTGAAATTGTTTAACAAGTCCTCAAGACCAAGTCAAGCAAAGCACATTCCTCAGAATTTTGGCTCTAATCATCTAGGAACAACTCCGCCAAAGTTGCTGCTCATGTTCAGGACCTTGAGCGAAGTCGAGAGGTCCGAGCTTCAAGTCGAACTGGTGCAAGAAGAATTGGCGGCAATCAAGATGAAGGCGAAGAATCAAGTCTGACGCGACAAGGAACTTGAGCTGTGCAAGAAGTCTCAAGAACAGGAAGAGAAGTTAGCCCACTTGATGGCTCTCTTTGGAGCTAAGGCGCTTGATGGCTGTGCAGTTTGTCTTTGAACCTCTTTGTCTTTGAGCAGTGAACCCGAGCTAAGGTAGTTGTTGCATTTGAACTCGTGGAACCCGGAGCTGTTTCGAGCCAAGTTGCATTTTGTTGCATTCTGTTGCATTTTGCTGTTTGAACCTGGGAGTTGTGAAGTTATGTGATCCTCGTAAGTTATGTGATCTTGTGAACCCGTGTTTATTTTCTTCGTGAAGTTGTGGATCACTTGTGCACTGCTTGTGGATCACTTGTGCACCGGGCCTTTCTGCTTATAGTTATGCAAAATGAGAACTGGCTCTAAAAAGGCCAAGGCCCAAACAAGAATTAGACCAAAAAGGCTTGGGCCTAAAAAAGAAATGACTCAGAAGAAAAAAATTTGTAAAAGGTCATAACAGAAATAAAAGGCCAAGGCCCAAATTCAAACTAGACTAAAAAGGTCGTGGCCCAAAACAATAGTGGAATATAAAAAATCATCGAAAAGGCTCCATTCCCAGTAAAATAAAAGGCCAAATTATTGGGCCAGCCCATGCAAGATAAGCAAAATAAATAGAAAAAATTAAATGGGCTGAATTATTGGGCTTGGCCCATCAAGACTACTGAAATGGACCGTCTGATTCTATTTTTCGACCTTTTCATTTGGTCATAAGTCCGCCACGTCACTTGTTACTGTGGATCCGACGGGTGTGGTCGGATTGCTAGTGACCAAAACATTTGGTCGTTAATTTACGATTTTTTTGTCGTAAACGCTATTTACCATTCCATAAGAAAGGTCGCTATAGTCAGCTTATTTACTCACGCCAGCTTTGACCTTCTGTTTGGTCACAAAAAGGTCATAAATGGAAATTTGGACCTTTCAATGACCAATAGTGGTGGTCATAAGTTGACATATTTCTTGTAGTGCACTCATACTTCACCACCTCCGAGGACATAATCACATGGGTATGGCACCCCCTGGCAACCGCCAAGCTTGGGGAGGTGCCCCAAAGATCGTATCACCATCACACTCCTATTTTTACCGCTTTTACTTAGTTCGATCCTTTTAGTAGTATCTTGATTTAGTAGATTGAAGTTTTGGTATCAAGTAGTTTTGAGCTTTGCTTTGTGATCTCTTGGGAAAGATTAGTGTTGAGTCAAGCGCTTGCTATCTTGCTATGATCTTGAGAAAGTAGAAAGAATAAAAAGAAATAAAAGAGTTCATATTGATCTTATGGATAGTAATAACTTCACACATAAAAAGTATGAGGCATAAAAGTTGTTGAGAGTCGACAAACGTAGTTTTGGTCATCGCTGCAATTAATAGGAAGTAATAAGGAAAGAGAGGTTTTCACATACAAATATACTATCTTGGACATCTTTTATGATTGTGAGCACTCATTAAGTATGACATGCTAAAAGAGTTGATGTTGGACAAGGAAGACAACGAATGGTTTATGTTTTTCACGCCTCAATTAAAGTATATTGTCATTGATCTTCCCAACATGTTGAGCTTGCCTTTCCCCTCATGCTAGCCAAAATTCCTTGCACCAAGTAGAGATACTACTTGTGCTTCCAAATATCCTTAAACCCGCCTTGCCATGAGAGTCCACCATACCTACCTATGGATTGAGTAAGATCCTTCAAGTAAGTTGTCATGTTGCAAGCAATAAAAATTGCTCCCTAAATATGTATGACTTATTAGTGTGAGAAAATAAGCTTTATAATGATCGTGTGATATGGAAGTAATAAAAGCATTTGACTGCATAATAAAGGTTCATATCACAAGTGGCAATATAAAGTGACATTCTTTTGCACTAAGATTTTGTGCATCCCGACCCTAAAAGCACATGACAACCTTTGCTTCCTCCGCTGAAGGGCCTCTTTTACTTTATGTTTTTACTTTATTCTCGAGTCAAGGTGATCTTCACCTTTCCTTTTTCATTTTATCCTTTGGCAAGCTCCTCGTGTTTGAAAGGTCCCGATATATATATATCCAATTGGATGTAAGTTAGCATGAAATATTATTGTTCACATCACCCAAAGGTGAATACGCTGGAGGCAAACCAATAAGCCCCTATGTTTCTCAAGTCCAATTAAAACTCCATAACCACAAGTATTGCATGAGTGTTAGCAATTGTAGAAGACTATATGATAGTTGAGTATGTGGACTTGCTGAAAAGCTCTATTCTTGACTCTTTCTGATGTTATGATAAATTGCAATTTCTTCAATGACTAAGATTATAGTTCGTTAGTTCCCAATGAAGTTTTTGAACCATACTTGACATTGTGAATTGATTGTTACTTGAGCATAAGAAACCATATGACAAAAATCTATATATGTTGTTGTTATAAGAAAGATCATGATGCCCTCATGTCTCAGTATTTTATTTTTGTCGCCACTCTATCTCTAAACATGTGGACATATGTTTCGATTTCGGCTTCCGCTTGAGCATGCTTAAGTCTAAGCTTGGGGAGTTGTTACGCCCATTTTGCATCATGCTTTTATATCAATATTTATTGCATTATGGGCTGTTATTACACACTATATCTCAATACTTATGGCTATTCTCTTATTTTACAAGGTTTACCATGAAGAGGGGGAATGCCGATACTGGTTCTGGCCGAAAGGGAGCAAATATTGGAAACCTATTCTACACAAATTCCAAAAACTCAAACTTGAAGGAAATATGCCCTAGAGGCAATAATAAAGTTATTATTTATTTCTCATATCATGATAAATGTTTATTATTCATGCTATAATTGTATTAACCTGAAACATAATACATGTGTGAATACATAGACAAACACAACGTCACTAGTATGCCTCTACTTGACTAGCTCACTAATCAAAGATGGTTATGTTTCCTGACCATAGACATGTGTTGTCATTTGATTAAATGGGATCACATCATTAGGAGAATGATGTGATTGACATGACCCATTCTGTTAGCCTAGCACTTGATCGTTTAGTATATTGCTATTGCTTTCTTCATGACTTATACATGTTCCTATAACTATGAGATTATGCAACTCCCTGCCATCGGAGGAACACTTTGGTGCTACCAAACGTCACAACGAATCGGGTGATTATAAAGGAGTACTACAGGTGTCTCCAAAGGTACATGTTGGGTTGGCGATTTCGAGACTAGGTTTTGTCACTCGATTGTTGGAGAGGTATCTCTGCCCTCTCGTAATGCACATCACTATAAACCTTGCAAGCAATGTAGCTAATGAGTTAGTTACGAATGATGCATTACATAACGAGTAAAGAGACTTGCCGGTAACGAGATTGAACTAGGTATTGATACCGATGATCGAATCTCGCAAGTAACATACCGATGACAAAGGGAACAACGATGTTGTTATGCGGTTCGACCGATAAAGATCTTCAGAGAATATGTAGGAACCAATATGGGCATCCAGTGTTCCGCTATTGGTTATTGACCGAGAATAGTTCTAGGTCATGTCTACATAGTTCTCGAACCCGTAGGGTCCGCACGCTTAACGCTACGATGATGCTTTCATTATGAGTTTATAAGTTTTGATGTACCAAGTTTGTTCAAGTCCTGATGTGATCAATGACATGACGAGGAGTCTCAAATGGTCGAGACATAAAGATTGATATATTAGACGGCTATATTCGACACCAAAGTGTTCCGGCGCTTTCGGAGAAAACCGGAGTGCTAGAGGGTTACCGGAACCCCCGGGAGAATTAATGGGCCTTATGGGCCTTAGTGGAGAGAGAGAGGCAGCCAAGATGGGCCGCCCCCTCTAAGTCCGACTTGACTAGGAGGGGCGGCGCCTCTTCCCTTCCTTCCCTTCCTTTCCCCCTCCTAGTAGGAGTAGGAAAGAGGAGTCCCATCCTACTAGGAGGAGGACTCCTCCTGGCGCGCCTCTAGGGCCGGCCGCCTCCCTCCTGCTCCTTTATATACGGGGCAGGGGGCACCATAGACACACAAGTTGATCTACGGATCGCTCCTTAGCCGTGCGGTGCCCCTCCACCATATTCCACCTCGGTCATATCGTCGCTGAGTTTAGGCGGCCCCGCACCGGTAGAACATCATCATCGCCACCACGCCTGTCAGGTCGACGGAACTCATCCCCGACGATTTGCCGGATCGAGCCCGGGATCGCCATCGAGTTGAACGCGGTGTGAACTCGGAGGTGTCGACGCTCGGTACTGGATCGGTCGGATCGTGAAGACGACGACTACATCAACCGCTGCTTGTCATAATGCTTCCGCCACGGTCTACGAGGGTACGTGGACAACACTCTCTCTCTCGCTATGCCATCACCATGATCTTGCATGCGCGAGGAATTTTTTGAAATTACTACGCTCCCCAACAAAGGCATCCGAGCCAGGTTTTATGCGTAGATGTCATATGCACGAGTAGAACACAAGTGAGTTGTGGGCGATATAAGTCATACCGCTTACCAAAGATGTCATACTTTGGTTCAGCGGTATTGTGAGATGAAGCGCCCGACCGACATTACGCAGACGCTTACGCGAGACCGGTTTCACTGCTACGCAGCACTCGTGCTTAAAGGTGGCTGGCGGTGTCTATCTCTCACTTTAGCTGAATCGAGTGTGACTACGCCCGTCCTTGCGAAGGTTAAAACAACACTAACTTGACGAACTATCGCTGTGGTTTTGATGCGAGGTAAGAACGGTTCTTGCTAAAGCCCGTAGCAGCCACGTAAAACTTGCAACAACAAAGTAGAGGACGCCTAAATTGTTTTTGCAGGCATGTTGTGATGTGATATGGTCAAGACGTGATGCTATATTTTATTGTATGAGATGATCATGTTTTGTAACCGGTTATCGGCAATCGGCAGAGCCATATGGTTGTCGCTTATTGTATGAAATGCAACGCCTTTGTAATTGCTTTTACTTTATCACTAAGCGTAGCGATAGTCGAGAAGCAATAGATGGCGAACGACAACGATGCTATGATGGAGATCAAGGTGTCGCTACCGGTGACGATGGTGATCACGACGGTGCTTCGAGATGGAGATCACAAGCACAAGATGATGATGGCCATATCATATCACTTATATTGATTGCATGTGATGTTTATCCTTTATGCATCTTATCTTGCTTTGATTGACGGTAGCATTTTAAGATGATCTCTAACTAAAACTATCAAGAAGTGTTCTCCCGAGTATGCACCGCTGCCAAAGTTCGTCGTGCCTGCAGCACACCACGTGATGATCGGGTGATAAGCTCTACGTCCATCTACAACGGGTGCAAGCCATTTTGCACACGCTAATACTCAGTTAAACTTGACGAGCCTAGCATATGCAGATATGGCCTCGAACACGGAGACCGAAAGGTCGAGCGTGAATCATATAGTAGATATGATCAACATAGTGATGTTCACCATTGAAAACTACTCCATCTCACGTGATGATCGGTTATGGTTTAGTTGATTTGGATCACGTGATCACTTAGATGACTAGAGAGATGTCTGCCTAAGTGGGAGTTCTTAAGTAATATGATTAATTGAACTTAAATTTATCATGAACTTAGTACCGATAGTATTTTGCTTGTCTATGTTTGTTGTAGATAGATGGCTCGTGTTGTTGTTCCGTTGAATTTTAATGCCCTTGAGAAAGCAAAGTTGAAAGATGATGGTAGCAATTACACGGATCGGGTCCAGAATTCGAGGATTATCCTCATTGTCGCACGTAAGAATTACGCCCCGAAGCACCGCCGGTGCCAGCTCGCCTGGCGATGCAACCGACGTTAAGAACGTCGCAGAGCAAAGTCGATGACTACTCGATAGTTCAAGGTGCCATGCTTTACGGCTTAGAACCGGTCTTCAACGACGCTTTTGAACGCCATGGAGCATATGAGATGTTCCAGAGTTGAAGTTAATATTTCAAGCAAATGCCCGGATTGAGAGATATGAAGTTCCAATAAGTTCTATAGCTGCAAGATGGAGGAGAATAGTTCACAAGGAGCACATACTCAAAATGTCTGGGTATAATAATCACTTGATTCAACTGGAGTTAATCTTCCCGATGATAGTGTCATTGATGAATTCTCCAATCACCGCCACCAAGCTACAAGAGCTTCGTGATGAACTATAATATGCAAGGGATGAACAAGACAATCCCGAGCTCTTCGCAATGCTAAAAGCATGGAGGTAGAAATCAAGAAGGAGCATCAAGTGTTGATGGTCAACAAGACCACCAGTTTCAAGAAAAGGGCAAAGGGAAGAAGAAGGAACTTCAAGAAGAACAAAGCAAGTTGCTGCTCAGAGAAGAAACCCAAGTCTGGACCTAAGCCTCAAATCGAGTGCTTCTACCGCAAGCGATCGACACTCGGAAGGAGAACTGCCCCAAGTATTTGGCGGATAAGAAGGATGGCAAGGTGAACAAAGGTATATGTGATATACATATTATTGATGTGTACCTTACTAGAGCTCGCAGTAGCACTGGTATTTGATACTGGTTCTCGCTGCTAATATTTGCAACTCAAACAGGACTACTAATAAGCGAGCATCGCCAAGGACGAGGTGACGATGCGCTGGGAAACGGTTCCAAAGTCGATGTGATCGCGGTCGGCACGCTACCTCTACATCTACCTTCGGGATTAGTTTTAGACCTAAATAATTGTTATTTGGTGCCAGCGTTGAGCATGAAGATTATATCTAGATCTTGTTTGATGCGAGACGGTTATTCATTTAAATCAGAGAATAATGGTTGTTCTATTTATATGAGTAATATCTTTTATGGTCATGCACCCTTGAAGAGTGGTCTATTTTTATTGAATCTCGATAGTAATGATACACATATTCATAATGTCAAAGCCAAAAGATGCAGAGTTGATAATGATAGTGCAACTTATTTGTGGCATTGCCGTTTAGGTCATATCGGTGTAAAGCGCATGAAGAAACTCCATACTGATGGACTTTTGGAATCACTTGATTATGAATCACTTGGTACTTGTGAACCGTGCCTCATGGGCAAGATGACTAAAACACCGCTTCTCCGAACTATGGAGAGAGCAACAGATTTGTTGGAAATCATACATACGTATGTATGTGGTCCGATGAATGTTGAGGCTCGTATGGATATCGTTATTTTCTCACCTTCACAGATGATTTGAGCAGATATGGGTATATCTACTTAATGAAACACAAGTCCGAAACATTTGAAAAGTTCAAAGAATTTCAGAGTGAAGTTGAAAATCATCGTAACAAGAAAATAAAGTTTCTACGATCTGATTGTGGAGGAGAATATTTGAGTTACGAGTTTGGTTTACATTTGAAACAATGCAGAATAGTTTCGCAACTCACGCCACCTGGAACACCACAAAGAAATGGTGTGTTCGAACGTCCTAATCATACTTTACTAGATATGGTACGATCTATGATGTCTCTTACTGATTTACCGCTATCGTTCTAGGGTTATGCTTTAAAGACGGCCGCATTCACGCTAAATAGGGCACCATCAAAATCTGTTGAGACGGCGCCTTATGAACTGTGGTTTGGCAAGAAACCAAAGTTGTCGTTTCTTAAAGTTTGGGGATGCGATGCTTATGTGAAGAAACTTCAACCAGATAAGCTCGAACCTAAATCGGAGAAATGTGTCTTCATAGGATACCCAAAGGAGATATTGGGTACACCTTCTATCACAGATCCGAAGGCAAGACATTCGTTGTTAAGAATGGATCCTTTCTAGAGAAGGAGTTTCTCTCGAAAGAAGTGAGGGAGGAAAGTAGAACTTGATGAGGTAACTATACCTGCTCCCTTATTGAAAAGTAGTTCATCACGTAAAACCGGTTCCGTGATACCTACACCAATTAGTGAGGAAGCTAATGATATTGATCATGAAACTTCAGATCAAGTTTCTATCGAACCTCGTAGGTCTACCAGAGTAAGATCCGCACTGAGTGGTACGGTAATCCTATTCGGAAGTCATGTTACTTGACCATGATGAACCCACGAACTATGAGGAAGCGATGATGAGCCCAGATTCGCAAAATGGCTAGAGGCCATGAAATCTGAGATGGGATCCATGTATGAGAACAAAGTATGGACTTTGGTTGACTTATCCAATGATCGGCAAGCCATTGAGAATAAATGGATCTTTAAGAAGAAGACCGACGCCGATGGTAATATAACTCGTTTATAAAGCTCGACTTGTTGTGAAAGGTTTTCGACAAGTTCAAGGGGTTGACTACGATGAGACTTTCTCACCAGAAGCGATGCTTAAGTCTGTCCGAATCATGTTAGCTATTGCTGCATTTTATGATTATGAAATTTGGCAAATGGATGTCAAACTGCATTCTTGAATGGATTTCTGGAAGAAGAGTTGTATATGATGCAACCGAAGGTTTTGTTGATCCAAAAGGTGCTAACAAAGTGTGCAAGCTCCAATGATCCATTTATGGACTGCAAGCATCTCGAGTTGGAATAAACGCTTGACAAAGTGTGATCAAAGCATATGGTTTTATACACACTTTTGGAGAAGCCTCAGATTTACAAGAAAGTGAGTGGGAGCTCTATAGCATTTCCGATATTATATGTAGATGACATATTATTAATTGGAAATGATATAGAATTTCTGGATAGCATAAAGGGATACTTAAATAAAAGTTTTTCAATGAAAGACCTCGGTGTAGCTGCTTACATATTGGGCATCAAGATTTATAGAGATAGATCAAGACGCTTAATAGGACTTTCACAAAGCACATACCTTGATAAAATTTTGAAAAGTTCAAAATGGATCGTGCAAAGAAAGGGTTCTTGCTCCTGTACAGAGGTGAAGTTGAGTCGAACGACAATGCCCACCACAGCAGAAGATAGAGAGAAAATGAAAGATGTTCCTATGCTTCAGCCATAGGCTCTATCATGTATGCAATGCAGTGTACCGCAATTCGGACGACATGCTTAGGGGCAATAAGCTTGGCAGGAAGGTACCAAAGTAATCCAGAGTGGATCATCGACAACGGTCAAGAACATCCCGAAATACCTAAAAGGACTAAGGATATGTTTCTCGATATGGAGGTGACAAAGAGCTAGTCGAAATGGTTACGCCGATGTAAGTTGACACCGATCCCACGATTCTAAATCGCAAACCGATATACGTTTTATTAAACGGTGGAGTCTGGTTGGTGCAGTTCTAAACAAAGCATCGTATGGGATCTACATGTGAAGCGGAGTACATAGCTGCTTCGAAGCAGCAAATGAAGGAGTCTCGATGAAGGAGTTCATCTCCCGATCTAGGTGTCATACCTAGTGCATCGGGACCAATGAAGATCTTCCGTGATAATATCGGTGCAATTGCCTTGGCAAAGGAATCCAGATTTCACAAGAGGACCAAGCACATCAAGAGACGCCTCAATTCCATCCGACCAAGTCCAAGTGGGAGACATAGAGATTTGCAAGATACATACGGATCTGAATGTTGCAGCACTATTGACTAAGCTTCTCTCACGAGCAAAACATGATCAGCACCAAGACTCCATGGGTGTTAGAATCATTACTATGTAATCTAGATTATTGACTCTAGTGCAAGTGGGAGACTCAAGGAAATATGCCCTAGAGGCAATAATAAAGTTATTATTTATTTCCTCATATCATGATAAATGTTTATTATTCATGCTAGAATTGTATTAACCGAAACATGATACATGTGTGAATACATAGACAAACATATAGTCACTAGTATGCCTCTACTTGACTAGCTCATTAATCAAAGATGGTTATGTTTCCTAACCATAGACATGTGTTGTCATTTGATTAATGGGATCACATCATTAGGAGAATGATGTGATTGACATGACCCATTCCGTTAGCCTAGCACTTGATCGCTTAGTATATTGCTTGCTTTCTTCATGACTTATACATGTTCCTCGTAACTATGAGATTATGCAAACCTGCTTATCGGAGGAACACTTTGGGTACTACCAAACGCCACAACGTAATCGGGTGATTATAAAGGAGTACTACAGTGTCTCCAAAGGTACATGTTGGGTTGGCATTTTGAGATTAGGTTTTGTCACTCCGATTGCTCTGGAGAGGTATCTCCGGGCCTCTCGTAATGCACATCACTATAAGACTTGCAAGCAATGTAACTAATGAGTTAGTTACTGAATGATGCATTACGAACGTAGTAAAGAGACTTGCCGCAAACGAGATTGAACTAGGTATTGATACCGACGATCAAATCTCGGCAAGTAACATACCGATGACAAAGGAACAACGATGTTGTTATGCGGTTTGACCGATAAAGATCTTCAGAGAATATGTAGGAACCAATATGGGCATCCAGTGTCCCGCTATTGGTTATTGACCGAGAATAGTTCTAGGTCATGTCTACATAGTTCTCGAACTCCGTAGGGTCCGCACGCTTAACGCTACGGCGACAGTTTTATTATGAGTTTATAAGTTTTGATGTACCAAGTTTGTTTGGAGTCCTGATGTGATCACGACATGACGAGGAGTCTCAAATGGTCGAGACATAAAGATTGATATATTGACGACTATATTCGACACCAAGAAGTGTTCCGGATCGATTTCGAGAAAACGGAGTGCCGAGGGGTTACCGAACCCCCGGAGAAGTAATGGGCCCTATGGGCCTGGGGGAGAGAGAGGGAAGGCAACATGGGGTCACATGCCCCTCCCTCTCCAGTCCGAATTGACTAGGGAGGGGCGCCCCCTCTTACCTCTCCCTCCCCCCTTCCTTCCTCCTACCTAGGGAGTAGGAAAGGGGAGTCCTACTCCCACTAGAGGAGGGGCTCCTCCTGGCGCCGCCTCTAGGGCTGGCCGCCTCCCCCTTGCTCCTTTATATAGGAAGAGGGGCAACCTAGACACAAAGTTGATCTACGGATCGTTCTTTAGCTGCAAAGCGGTGCCCCTCCACCATATTCGACTTCGGGTCATATCGTCATGGAGTTTAGGCAAAGCCCTCACGCCGTAGAACATCATCATCGCCACCATGCCATCGCGTCGACGGAACTCATCCCCGAGCTTTGGCCGGATCGGAGCCCGGGATCATCATCGAGCTGAACGTGTGTCAACTCGGAGGTGCCGTGACGCTCGGTGCTTGATCGGTCGGATCGTGAAGACGGACGACACATCAACCTGGCGTTGTCATAACTCTTCCGCTTACGGTCTACGAGGGTACGTGGACAACACTCTCCCTCTCGTTGCTATGTCATCACCATGATCTATGCGTATGCCAGAGGATTTTTTTTGAAATTACTACGCTCCCCAACAGGAAGATCATATGTTCAGGATCTCTTAATGGCATTACATTACCTCTCCGATCATGAACATGAATATGCTAAGCTTGTGAGTAGTTACTTTTGTTCCTTAGGACATGGGTGGAAGTCTTGCTATTAGTAAGTAGTCAGTGTGAATTTGGTATTCGTCGATCTTTTTGATGATGTATGTAAGTTCTCCTCTAGTGGTGTTAGCAGTACGTGACTACATGTGACGCTTCACCATTATTTGGACCTAGAGGAAGGCATTGGGAACAATATAGATGATGGGTTGTTAGAGTGATGGGTTTAAACCCTAGGTTATGCGCCGTCAGTAAGGTATTGATTTGGATCCATATGTCTAATGTTGTGGTTAGGTTTACCTTAATACTTCTTTTGGCAGCTAGGTGGATGCTTTCAATAGGCAATCATAAGTGGGTACATTTGTTGTCCAAGTAAGGGCAAGATCAAGCACCGGTCCACCCACATATCAAATTATCAGCAATTTAACGCTAATCATATGAGCATGATGAAAAATTAGCTTTGCCGATAATTCCCATGTGTGTCTCCTGGGAGCTTTTCTCATTATAAGAAATTGTCCAGCTAGTTCTGTCGGGTGTCAAATGGGGCGGATCTTGGGTAGGGGGTCCTGAACCTGTAAGCGCCTAAGGCTAATGGTTGGAGGCGGGGTAGCACGCATGTTTACCTGTGTTCAGTCTCTCTATGGAGGTAATACCCTACTTCCTTCTTGATTGATTCTTGATGATATGAGTATTACAAGAGTTGATCTACCATTTAGACCGTAGAGGATAAACCCTAGAAGCTAGCCCATGATTCCATTGTTGTTGTTCCACGGACTAAACCCTCCGGTTTATATAGACACCTGAGGGGGCTAGGTTGCTACGTAGTCGGTTAAGGTAGAAGGAAATCTACATATCCAAATCGCCAAGCTTGCCTTCCACGCAAGGAGAGTCCCATCCCACACGGACTAAGTCTTCAATCTTGTATCTTCATAGTCCAACAGTCCAGCCAAAGTATATAGTCCGCCGTCCAAGGACCCCTTAATCTAGGACTCCTCAACCAGTTCCCTCAACCATGCTTCAATGACGATGAGTCCGCGTACAATTGTCTTCAAGATTGCAAGGCGGGTTCTTCTCCTAATACCCATAGAAGAATTAGAAAACAAGAATAGTGTCCGCTCAGAAAACAAATTCCACGTGCCACCGAGAGAGCACAATATTCCACAAATCTAATCACCGACAGCTTTTTATGATCATCACGCCACGGTCCGGCCATTATCCCAACCGCTTTTCACAATCAGCCATCGCACACATCACGAAGCGTTTTATCGCACGTATTGTCGGCAGTAGATCGTGTCCCTTATCACGGATCCTCATCAATATGCACGGGTAACCTAATCGTGCTATCAAACGGGCGCTTGGGGGAATAAGAGATTTTAACGGCAAGTGGGGAGGCGAGGATTTTTGCCGCTTTATAAGGGATAAGAACCTTCCTTTCACCCACGCCTTCTCTACTCATCCATTCCTTTCCGCCGAGCCCTAGTGCCCAAGTCCTCCTCTTCTCCACCCAAAAAGGCTTTTCCAAGATGTCCAGATCTAGAGCTGGAGGCAAGTGGATGGCCTCTACCGTCCGAGAGAAGGATATCAAAAGCTTCGGGGTATCCGCAAGAGAATTAGCCACCGTTTCTTCCGATGGCGGACAAATCGCCCCACTCGAACCCCACGAGTGGGTGGTATTTCCTCACTTTGTCTCAAGGGCTAGGGTTTCTCCACCCATTTGTTCGCTGCATCATGTACTACTACGGATTGATTTCCATGATCTATCCTCAAATTCCTTCCTCAACATATCGACATTCATAGTCATGTGCGAGGCCTTTCTCCGCTGTCCCGCCGCACTTCGGCTTATGGCTAAAGGTTTTTAATCCAAAGCCCAAGGTAGTGAGCGGCGAGCATGCCGAATGCGGAGGTGCCATGGTAAGCAAGATGCCCAACGTCACATGGCTGTAATGCCCCGGATCCGATGCGCCTGTGTCCGCCATTATTCGCCGCCTTTTGCCATGTCATTTGCTTTATGGACTTGCACTTGCCATGTCATCATATGCATTTCATATCATGTCATCGTGGTGCATCTCATTTTGCATACATGTTCATCTCTTGCATCCGAGCCTTTTACCCGCAGTCTGCTTTTGCAATCCGGCGCCCTATGTTCTCAAGGCCCCTCTTCTCTCTTTTCGTACGGGTGTTAAACTTTCTCGAATGGCCCGAGGTTTGCAAGCTGCCTTGGTGTAGCACCGTAGACCGCTTGTCAAGTTTCGTGCTATTTGGAGGTCGTTATACTCCAACGGTTAACCGGTAACCGCAAAAGCCCTCTTTGAGTTGCAGCCCAACACCCTTCCAAAGTGGCCTAAACCCACCAAACTCCCTCCATACTCTCGGTCGCTCGATCACGATCAAGGTGGCTGAAAACCGCCTCATTTGGACTCTCCTAGCTCTCTAATCTATAAATAACCCTCCCCGAATTACGGATATTTTCCCTCAAACCCTAGCCTTCTCACCAGCCACGGACAAATCTCGCACGACATGTCCGCCTCCACTCACTCCAGCTAATGGCGTCAAGGCCACGCCACCTTCCTCGCCACAGAGCCAACCGGAGCCCGCCACTGTCTCTTCTTCCCACTGGCTGCATGGCTTGGTTGCGCGCTTAAGCCTGTCTCGATCGCTGCTGCCAAGGCCTGCGCTTCCCCTGGCTGACCTGGCCTGGACATCGCTGCTTTTCTCATCGCTGGCTCGCTTGCTCGCCACCGCTTGCCGCTTTGCCGCCTATCGCTCCGCCATCGGGCTGCTGCTGCTGCCAAGGCCTCCTGCTGCCCCACCACCACGGCTCGCTTACGCTTGGCTTGCCTTCTTCGGCTGGGCTGGACGCGCTTCCCGGCCTCCGCTTCTGGCTACGCTGCCATGGCGCTGCTGCCTGATCTGCCATGCTGCTCAAGACTGAGTCTGGGCCGAGCCTCTGCTAGCCTTCGCTGCCAAGGCCCTGGCCTGCCCCCATGGCGGCTTCCTCCGGCCGATCCGCGAGATCCGCCCGATCCGTCCATCTCCCATGACCCCCGCCATCTCCGGCAGCTCCTCAAGCGAGATCCGCTTTGCATCAAAATCCTGCGTCCAGATCCGAGGTTGAATTCAATGACTAAGTCCCCGCTTTTGTAATTTTCATGCCATGTTCATGCCATCACATCTCTACATCCGTAGCTCCGCTTTCGCGGCGCTAATATGTCAAATTGTTCGTCTCCTAACGAGTACTTCATTTCATTCCATTGCATCATTTTCATTTCAGCTCATCTTGATGCCGAAACGCTGTTGGAAGAGTGCATGTTGATGTTAATCAATAAACTGTTATAACTTGTCGCTTTTATCATTTTTGCCATGATTTATGTGTGCATCCTTTGGGGTTGATGTCTACATGAATGTTGAACTATGCCATGCCATCTTTCCAGGTGTTAACCATGTATGTTTTTGTGAGTTGTGTGCTGAGTGTATCAAGCTTGTTAAGTAGGGTAGTTGTCTTGTCTGTTTTCCTCGATGATTCTCATATATTTTGTTGCTATGTTAACATGCTTCTAGTAATCATTCTATGTATAATCCGAGATGCTCTATAAACATGTTTTGATATACATGTCATGCTCTATTCATTCATGCCCTTGGTTGCAATTATAGCCTGCTGGAACATGTTGTAATCTTGCTCCAAAGTTGCTTTAAAATGTTGTCACAACCGTCATAACATTAAGTTCACTAGTCAGCCATGTGTTTTCCTAGTGATCCATGTACCCTATGACCTTGCTCTTGCCATGCTTAGCTTCATAAACATGCCTTCTTACTGTTGGTTGCCTTGCCATGCCATGCATTGCTCAGAGTGAGTGGTTCAAGCTCACGAACATGCCTACTTATTGTTGTTCCGCCATGTATAAATCTGTAATATAACTTGCCATGTTTATATGGGTGCCATCATATTTTTCGTGTCTTTTGGCTTATGGTCAAGAAGGGACTTTTGATCTATGCTATTAGTAGATTCATGCCATGCCTTTGTTTGCCAAGTGATAAGTTCCTCAGAACATGTTGTTTGCTTGCTCTAAACATTGCAACCTGATGTTATTTCGCTAAAGTCCTAAATCATATTATTTGCAATATCTCCATGTGTTTTTGAGCATGTTCTAGTTGTTTCGGAGATAGCTCGTTGTTCATGTTTTGTTATGCTTTACGGTACTTCATGCCCATGCCTTTTGTTATTATGTTGGGGTGCTGTAGCATACTGCTTTGACGCTTGCATTATGCCTAGTTGTTGTTATGGATGATTGTTGCTATGACTTGTATAGTGTGTGTGTGTGAACCGCTGTCTGCTTTTGAGTGTGCTCTATATGAAACTTGCTTGATTTTGCATGTTGTTTCATATTATCATGTTGCATCCTTGTTTTGGTGTGTTTGCTTGATGTTTGGGTGCATTTTGCCTCAATGCCGTGTTTAACTTGATTTGCTCATATCTTCTAGGCCGTAGTTCAATCTAATGAACTTTATATGTAACTTGACTAGAATTTCGTAGATCCTCTTGGTGCTCTTTAACTTGCTGTTTAACAACTTGACCATCAGGTTTATTCAGTTCTGGACCAATTTCAAAATATGCATATGAGGACTTACCGGAATTGTTATATGTTGTTCCCGGCCTCATTTAAACTTGCCTTGATGTGTTGTTCTTGTTTGGCCATCTCTTGCCATGAGTAGCTTCATGTAGCTTGGTCATGCATCATGTTTGTTGTGCATCATGCCTTGTTCATGTGTGGTGTGTTTACCCATGTTGTGTGCTTCTTCTTGTTAGTTCCTGCTTCGCTGCGATCGTGAGGATTCGCTCGTCACGTGTGGTTCGCCTTCGTGGTTTCATCTTCTTCATGGACTCGCTTCTTCTTCCTTATGGATTTCGTGCAAGATGACCGCCACTCTCGATCTCACTACTATCATTGCTATGCTAGTTGCCTCGTTTCTATCGCTATGCTGCGCGACCTATTACCTGCTTATCAAGCCATCCCAAATTGCCATGAACCCCTAACCTTTGACACCTTTCCTATGCAAACCGTTGTTTGGCTATGTTACCGCTTTTGCTCAGCCTCTTATAGCGCCTATAGCTGCAGTGAAGTTGAAGATTTCTCCATGGTGGACAGGATTTTGCTGGGATATCACAATATCCCTTATATTATTAATGCATCTATATACTTGGTAAAGGGTGGAAGGCTCGCCTTATGCCCGGTGTTTTGTTCCACTCTTCGCCGCTCTAGTTTCCGCATACACCTGTGTTATGTTCCGGATTTTATGCTCCTAACGCCGTCGGGTGATTTATGGGACCCCCGACACGCTTTGAATAAAACTTGTCCAAAGAAGGCCCAAC